>PITA01016058.1:0-47844 GCA_004023965.1 Spilogale gracilis | reverse complement strand
ATGTTCTCTTCCAGGATTTTGATGGATTCCTGCCTCACGTTGAGGTCTTTCATCCATTTCGAGTTTGCCTTTGTGCGTGGTGTAAGCGAATGGTTGTTCATCTGTTTTTAATACACTGATGAGTGCTCTGTGGCCAGGCATGGTGTCCCAGGCTTGTTATGGAGACAGTTTTGTACCTGGTTACAACCAAGATCTAAGTCCCTGCATTGTCCTTGTTAGCTTTGTGTCTTTGTTCCTGTCGCTCTGCTGTTAGTAATCGTGGTATCTAATGTTTGTGGAGCCCCTACAAGATACAAGCAGTGTAAAATTGCTTTTTTTAAAAGATTTTAATGATTTATTTTAGAGACAGCGAGCCCCTGTAAGCAGGGTAGGGGTATGGAAGGGGAGGAAGAGGGAGAGTCTCAAGCAGATCCCGCTCAGCGGGGAGTCTCAAGCAGGGCTTGATCTCAAGAGCCTGAGATCACGTCCTGAGCTGAAAACGAGTCAATCGTTCAACTGACTGAGCCACCCAAATGCCCCTACAAATGCTTTCTGTACATCCTCTCCCTCAATCTTCCCGACTCCCAGGAGATGGGTACTGAGTCACGCCTGCTTCAGAGGTAAGAGCAACTGAGGCCTAACCCCAGGCCTTTCTGGTTTGTGCTCGTGAAGCATCCAATGAGATGAGTAGTGTCCCTTCTGGTTTCCGTGTCATCAGTGTCCTGTCGCTTCCTCCTCCTGACTGGGGGCGCAGCAAGCTTCTGTCGCCCCACCCGAGGTCTCCCTCAGCCCCGAGAGAGGGTTCTGGAAGCTCTGCCCGATGACCTCACCCGGTGGGAGCTCTGGCTCTAGGGCATCCTGACTTGGAGACAAGGATGTCAGGTTTTCTTTGTGGCCCCCTTTAAGTGGGCTGTGCAAAGTGTCTTCCTGAAGTGACATGAGAGCCTCAGCAAGGCAGGGTTTCTCAGAGGTGGTCTTGTGGCGTGGACCACGTGCATCGGACCCATCCACTGGGCTTATCAGATACACAGGTCCCCATCGCCTCGCCGCTGGATTGGAGTCTGAGCAGAGAAGACCCCTGAATATGCATTTCAAACCAGCGCCTTCCCCAACCCCAGCCCTGTTCAAGAACCTTGCAAACTGCTGTGCCCAGGCTGTGGGCCCTCAGGATGCACTAAAACACTTCCTTTGCCTTTTCTGTATGAGGGCTCAATCTTGAAAACTCCAGAGTATCCTAGGAAAACCAAACAGACCTCTGCTTTTTTGGCAAGATCCAGCTGCCCTGAGAATACCAACTGGAAGAGTGAGGCAGGGCTTGGGCCACCCCGTCTGCCCCCGGCCCTGCATCCTCCCTCTGGCTTCTGTGGACATTTTGGACGTGAGCACCGGTCAAAGGAGACAGTAATGCGTGTGGCTGTCGGCACCGGGACGACAGGCGAGGCCCGTTCTGGCGTGCACCTCCTCCCTGCATGCTGGCCCACGGCTCCGCTCACCTCCCCACCCCCGCTACTCTCCATCCTTTGGCACTGCCAGATGTGTTTTTGGAATGATCCAAAAGTGAAGCGTGCCCCCTCCTCCAGGCTGGCATAAAATGAGTGTCTCTCAAAGCATAGTGCCCAGACCCCCTGCACCAGATCCCCCTGGGGCAGCTTGCAAAACACAGATGCCTGCCTTCCACCTTCCACCTGGACCTGGGCAGTCCAAATCCCCAGATGTGGGGAATTAGAATATCCTGGGCTGGGCCTGGGAATCTGCATTTTAAGCACGGACGGGGGAAGGCGGCTTTTGATGCACTTAAGGGCATTTAGGCCCACACTCATCTGGAGGAGAGAGGGTGAATGTAAGTCTAACTGGGCCTTGGGTCAGATCAGCCTCTTGGGTCTCTGGCCTCCCTAAAAGAAGTGACTCCTTTCCCCAGCCTGAGCCTCCACCCCACCGCGAGGGCAACAGGAACCCAAGGCCCAGCCTTCTATCAGATTCAATCTCCTGTCACTTTCAGGACCAGTTCATTATTCCTTTATTATTTCCATTCTCCTGCTTATCATTATTAATAATCACTCTAGACTGGCCGAGGTGCTGACAGCTCCCCCTTGTCCATTCTTTCTGTCTGTTTTAATCCTGCCTGCTTATCTAGCATTAACCTGATCTTTTCCCCCATTTAATTAAGCAGTGCTGGTCAGCCCACTAGTGCCCACGTGGAGATGGAAACAATCGGGTCTCCTGATAGGCAGAAGAGTGATAGGCTCTGTGGCGGGGACATTCTACCTCCCAGAGGAGTCCGAGGGCAGGGGCATGAGTCCCCGGAAGGGCCACGTTGGGCCTGAGGGCTGGGAAGGCAGGGAGGGTTGATGACCAGTAGCCACTGAGAAAACAATGGTTCTCAGACCCTAGAGAGTCTCAGCATCACCGGGAAGTCCTGTTAAAAATACAGTTTACAGGGCGCCTAGGTGGCTCAGTGGGTTAAAGCCTCTGCCTTCGGCTCAGGTCATGATCTCAGGGTTCTGGGATCGAGGTCCACACTGGGCTCTCTGCTCAGTGGGGAGCCTGCTTCCTCCTCTCTCTCTGCCTGCTTCTCTGCCTTCTTGTGATCTCTCTCTCTGTCAAATAAATAAAATCTTTAAAAAAAAAATACAGTTTACTGTAAAATACAGATTACTGGTCTCTACCCCAGGGATTATGATTTGGTAGGTGGCCATGAATCTGAATTCCTAATAACCAGCACGTGGTGCTGATCCCCGTGGGGTCACTTACACTTGAGTAACCCAGCATCATCGGCCCACCTCAGCTTAAGGGCTGGACGCTGACCAGACCCATGCGTGCCTTCCTGGGAATGGACTGAAGGAGGAAGAGCTTTGGACAGGGGGAAATTATTACAGATGTGAGGTGGTGAGGGACTGAGCCAACAGGGTACTTGGACTGCAAGGGGAGGGAGGGATCTAGATTCTGCATCTTGTCTAGAGGGGCAAGGGGATCTTCATGCTGGTAGAAGCAGTGATGGATGAAAAAAAGCAAGGACACCTGGTTTTGAACAACTGGAGGTGTGCTTGACAGAAAGCAGCACAGAGGGAACACATGGGCCGGGGCCGGGGTGTGCTGAGGCCACGACAAGCCACACAACTTTCAGGGGCTAGAGAAAGCTGGAAAATTCTGGGCCCTTCTTCAAAAATCATTAGAATTTCCATTCTTGCAGCACAAGAGCATGTTATAGAGCTAGCATGGGGCCTTTCTAAAATGTAGGGCTCTGTCCAAGACACAGGCCTCCTGCCACGAAGTCAGGCGTGGCTGAGGTTCCACTTGATGCTTCTGCCCTTGAGAGCCAGATGAAACAGGCCATCACCTTGGGGGCCCGTCTCCTGCTCTGCAGGCCCTTGGATTATGGGCATGTCCACTTCTAGTGCCACGAGAGACAAAAATGGGAAATCACACAGCCCTAGATTCACAATTTGGAGTCTTGGGAGGGAAGAGCCTCAAATAAGAGAACAGAATGGGTAAAATTCTAAAAGAAGTTGCTCGTCAGACGACTTGTAAGTGAAGGGCACGTGGCCAGGAGAATCTGACATCGTCCGTGGATGGACCGTTGGTGTATTAAGCTACCGTTCATTGTGCGTGTACTCTGTTCCCCACTACACACTTTAATATCTTACTTGGCTTTGTGCTGGCACTTCTGTGACGTGTGTGTTATTGTCCCCCTTTTACAGATGAGGAAGCTGAGGTGGGGAGAGACACAAGAAGCGTCCTAGTGAGGGAGCCAGCTCATTAGGACCCGCAGTCCGTGCAAATGACTGGGGGGGAGTTGGGGGGGCTGATGTGGATGGGGGTGCTGGCGGTGTTGCAGGGAAGCGCCTAGATACCCAAGTGCCCGCCAAAGATGCAAGGATTTAAAGCAATTAAAATGTTTTGCCTGGGAGCTGTTTGGAGCTTTTTTTTTTTTTTTGAAGCGAGAGTTTCCTGACTTCAAGGTGTTAACCGGCTCTCTAAATGGTTTTGTTTTTTAATTGCAGCAAATGACTGTGGAACCATTAGATTTTTCCTCTGTGGTTGTTTCTGAGCCCTTCCAGGCCTCCTCCTTCTATTTATTCTGTTTAATTCAGTCAGGTAGCTCCGGGGCAATGGAGATCAATACTTCTCTTTGATAGAAAAGAGTCAGGTTTGAAACCCAGAGATAAAACTGACACATTTTGTATAAATTTAATTAAAAATGCACCTTCAGTGGCTTGTTGCAGGCACAAAGCCGAGTGTCTATCTCTCTATCTCCCTGTCTCTCCCCCTCTCCCTCTCTCTCACTCTCTCTCCTTCCTTGTTCCTAACCAGGAGATCGCTACATCTGCCTCGCCGCAGTCTTGGTTCATGGTTTTGGACTTGAAACTTCCGTGCTGAGGGACACTGAGAGAAGGGTCTGCAATTCTAAGCAGATGAGCCTGGCCTTTTTCTGTCCGGAGCAGGCTGGGGAGAGGGTTTCTCAGGGGAGAGAGCTGGGAAGCAGAAGCTCCAGAATGGGTTTGCTTTTTCTTTTCAAACCTGTCCTCTTTGGGCGCCGTGGCCTGCACGCTCAGCAGCTCCTCTGCCCAGACAGCTTGACCTGCCTGCCCGAGCACCTGCTCACACTTCCTGGGGCCGTTGTGGGGCCCCTGACAGAGGTGGGAGTCAGGCCACGGGGCCTGGAGGCCCTTTCTGGCGACCCCGGGGCTGCCGCACACATTCGTCTTGTGTTTTACAGTCCCCCCTTCACCTCCTTCCCCACCGGCTCTCCCCCTTTCACGCGCCACAATCCCATTTGGCTTTCCTCATTTTTCACTTGAGTGGGTTTCCTATCCCCGACTCTGCTCTGGCCTCACTCTGCTCAACACCAATAAAACACACTCAACACAGGTAGAACAAGGTGCCCGGGCCCGGGGTGACAAATGACTCACCAGCCCTCGCTAAGCGCGGCTGTAAATCGCCCCTCCCGTTGAGCCTGGACCTGTTTCGAGGCCCTTCAGCGGGGACAACGAGGTGGCAGAGGCGGGCTTCAGACCCAGAGTTCAGTCGGTCCCCAAAGCCTCTCCGAGGATTCCGGGCAGCCAGGAGACTGCAGGGCCGGAGAGGAGGGCCTCCTGAAACGTTTACACCTGGAGCTTGGGCTGGAGCAGCTCTGACTTGTGAATTTATCGGCCATTAACTCAGGCAGCTGGCATTTGCTACCTATGAGCCACATGTGGGGCACCGGGCTCGGGTCTGCGTTCCACTGTCTTTGACCCTCACGACAATGCAGCGTGTCCTAGTTACCATGGCTGTCCCTGCTTCACAGATGAAGACCCTGATGGAGACCCTAGCAAGGTCACAGAACTCATCCAAGGTTATCTGGCTAGTAAACATCAGGCGGCCTTAGGGCAGACCTCCTGAACGCTAAAACCTGGGCTTTTCACTGCCGTGTCCTGTGTGTGTGGCGGCAGTTTGGGCACATGGCCAGGAAGCAAGATGTAGTCTCCATTCTCCAGTGTTTATGATTTCCTGCTGTGGGGGCCAGTGCTTCCTGGAGAAAGGTCACAGACGAACCTACAATGGATTTCCTTCTCTACTCCATGAGGCTCCTCCGTTGGGGGCCCCTGCAAAATGTGCACATGGGGGAGATTTATTGCCCCTTCTTCCCAGGAAGAGTGATCGGAAGCCCGTGCTTCTGCTCTTGTCTATCCTAGAACAGCAAGGAGAAGCGGGAACGGGGGTGGGGGGGTGGGGGGGGCGGTAGCACTGGGGGATGTAGGGGAGGGCTTCTCCAGCACGTTCTGTTGCCTGGGGAGCTTCTGGGGCTTGGGGGTCAGGCATGTGGAGCCCAGGGCTTGTGAATCTCTGCCACGGTCCTGGAGGTAGGTGTCAGGTAATGTGGGGGAAGCATGTTGGAGCCTGTGTCCTCTTTCGCTTTGGGTGCCTTTCATGGCTGCACATCAGTCCTTAGATTGGAGAGGCAGAAGTCCCGGGTTTGAGCCACTGGACCTTCCTCTCTCTGCCTACCTCCTCTCTGGCAGTTACAAGCACCTGCCGCTTTGTGTCTAAAATGGCCGAGATAATTGAAACGGAATTTGGAATCAGGGCCCGCAGGCAGCACTTGTTGAAAGAAGAAATAAAGATCGTTTGGGTCACGTCTTTTGTAATTTGCGTTTAATAATCGTACCAGGAGGTGCGCACAAAGGGAGAGGCGGCGTGTGAGCCAGCTCCCAGCCAGCCAGCCACCCTCGCTGGGTCTGCTGGGGAGGGCCGCGCAGTGGAAGGAAGGTGCTGGCGGGAGGCTCCCAAGCTGGAAAACGTCCTCTCCCTGGGCAGCAGCAGGAGACGGGGCACAGCTTGGGACAAACCTGAGTACCTGAGATGGCAGGGTGGGGGCCCTCACCTCTGTCCCAGGCACATCTTCCATGCGCTCATGCTCCGCCCCCAATGAGGGGGGTGAGACGGCAGGAGCCCCGAATTCACGTGGTGAATCCAAACAGGCTGCAGTGGGACTCTCTTTGGGTCAAATGCATGGGACGCTGCCACTGCTGGGTCTTGCCAGCCACACGTGGAGTTGGAGCAGATACAACGTCCAGGCTGTGGGTCTGTGGCTTTTCAAAGGTGTCCTCCAGGAGCCCCGTGACCCGCTGTTCCCTAGAGTCACAGCTCCTCGCATTTGGGTCCCCAAGGGGTATGCAGTTCTACACTGATGCAACCCCCTCTCCCACCAACGCCATGCGTGACTCGTACGTAGAGGCACCCACTCCCCACAACTTCCAAAACATGCCCCCCACCCCCGTGGTGCTGCCCTTCCCTGTCTGCAAGAACCTATGGACTCAGAATCTGGAGGGCTCCCCGCTGTGCCCACCATCATGGTGCGATGGGGGAGGCTGTGAGAAGCTTAGGCTTTGGGTGGAGAGACAGCAGTATGAGCTGAACTGTGTCCCCCCCAAAACTCATAGGTTGGAGTCCTCACCCCCCCCAGTATCTCTTAATGAGACTGTATTTGGAGACAGGGCCTTTGAAGAGGTGATTAAGGTAAAAAGAGGTGGAATGTGTGGACCCTAATCCAATAGGACTGGGGCCCCTAGAAGAAGAAGAAGAAGAAGGGACACCAGAGATGCTCATCACAGAGGAGAGACCATGTGAGGACACGCTGAGCAGGCGGCCATCTGCAAGACAAGGAGAGAGGCCTCAGGAGAAACCAACCCTGCCACGACCTTGATCTTGGACTTCCAGCCTCCATAACCGCGTGTTAGAAAGTACATTCCTGCTGTTTCAGCCGTCCCGTCAGTGGTGCTTGGATATGGCAACCCTGTAAGCTACACGGGCGGAGCTGCAGGGGGACACTTGCTGCTGGTGCTCGTTGCCCTGTGTCCTCTCCCTCCCTTGCCCGGACATGCATAATGCACACTCGAAAGTACCAAAGAGAGGAGCTCCAGCTGTTTCCCTTTCCCAGTGGGGCCAGAATCCAGATGACACATGGCTCAAGGAAGGGAATTTGCATGTCGGTCTTTGCCCTTGGTTCTTTCTTAGAGGCTCTGTGCTGACCACCACCAGGCCCTGGGTTCGGGGTATTCATGGCTCTGTGATGCCCATCTCCAGTGTCTTCCTTCCGTTCCTCAGACCCTTACCCTTTGGCCATTGGTCATGTGTGTGACACAAGGGGACTCTCAATCCTTGCGGAAGCCAGAGTCCTGGTATAGCCTAGAAATCTGTCATCTGGAACCACACAGTCAATAACAGCTCTGAACAAATTGCTGTAGAAAAGGAGGGATGAAGGAGCGCCTGGGTGGCTCAGAGGGTTAAGCCTCTGCCTTCAGCTCAGGTCATGATCTCAGGGTCCTGGGATCGAGCCCCACATCAGGCTCTCTGCTCGGCAGGGAGTCTGCTTCTCCCTCTCCCTCTGCCTGCCTCTCTGCCTACCTGTGATCTCTCTCTCTCTCTCTGTGTCAGATAAATAAATAAAATATTTTTTAAAAAAAGAAAAGAAAAGGAGGGATGAACAGAGAGCTTTTCAAGTGCTAGAGGTCTGATGTGAGCACTGTGAATTTCTTCACTTCCCAAGAGTCCTGGCACCCCTCTCAGAGCAAAGTCATAGAGTCTCAGGATGGCTAGTCAGTCACACGCTGATCCTGGGCCCTTTGTGGTGCATGTCTTGGACCATCAGGGGAGCAGGCTCTGGATAACAGAGTTTACCCGCGGCTGGGGGACAGAGGAAGGAGGCAGGGTAGAGGACAGAAAGGGCCAACAGTGTCTTGGACTTTTCAGCTTGGAAGGACCTTGTGGGGAAGAATCCCAGATCTGCTAACCTTCCTAAGGACCACTTCTGCTACCAAGAGCTGGTTATATGCCCTTGACTCCTCTCACCCCTGCACGCTGGCAGTAGATGGTGGGATCTCCGTTGTGCCAAAGAGAAAATGAGGTTCAGAGAGGCTAAGTACTTGCTCGTGACTTCACAACTCCAAAAGGGCAGAGCTATAATTCCGTAATTCAGACCCGGGACTCCTGGGCTCCTCATCCACCTTTTCCTCCCAGAGCTGGGGTCAGCAATCTACAGCCCACGTGCCAAGTCCAGCCCACCCCAATTTTCACTAAGCTGAGAGCTAAGGAAGGTTTTTATATTTGTAAATGGTTAGAGGGAACATCAGAAGGAAATATAGTATTGCATGACAAGTGAAAATGATATGAAATTCACATTTCAGTGTCTATAAATTGGCACACAACCGCACGCACCTGTTGATGTCTTGCCCGTGGCTACGTGTCATGGCAGGGCACACGTGTCATGACAGACTCTATGGTTCTCAAAACCTCCAATATTTACTTTCTCAGCCTTTACAGAAAAGGTTTGCCAACTTCTGCTTTAGAGCCACAGAAACTTGGGAGATGGAAGAGATCTTAGAAACTACTGAGTTCAAAAATCTTGATGTCCTCCTACGGTATCTGTCCATTTTTCAAATAACCAGAAAAAGGCCCACTGCATGTGAAGAGCCACAGTCCAACGCTGTCCCTGGGTCCCAGCGCCCCTGCACTCAGGCAGCTGGGCGCACAGCTACCTACGCTGGGGCTTGAGAGAGGACTCTCGGCCCTACATGGTCTGCTCCTTTGTCTGTGCCAGAGGTTTTTACGGGGCTCTTTTAGCACCAAGGTGGCCATGTTCTCAGGCTCAGGAAGCGCCGAACCCCCAGGTGCAGAGGTGACCATCACCTGACCAACAGGAAGGAGCAACACATGATGAGACTTGGGGTGCACAATGGGGTCCAGTGGTGTTTGCACAGGTTCGAGTCCTGGCTCTCTAGCTGGTGACCCTGGGTTAGTTTTTTCAACCTTCTGTGCCTTCGATTCCTCCCTTGGAAGGCGGTGGAAGTAATAGCATTTGTCCCATGGGATTGTGTGGGGATTAAATGCATAGGAAGGGCTTAGAATGGCACCTGGCCCACAGGGTGTACTGTGTGAGTGGTGATGACAGTGAGCTCTGATCTAGCCTGCTCATTATCCTGGTCCAACTAGAAAAAAGCAGAGACGTCTACTGCCCCCCACCCCAGGGGCGTCCTTCCCTGGGGCCTTCATAGGACCACCAACTGCAAAGAGACACAAGAGCTCAGATCTTAGCTTGAGATTTTCTGCCAGTTTCCCTTGGAGTCTGTGACTGGGCTTAAGGGGATGGGGAACGGGCGGACTGGGTACCAGAGGATCAAGGCCACACACTGAGTGTGCTTCTGTCAGGGGACCGGGATGCTATTGAAAAATATAGGCAAGAATGTAGTGAAGGTGAAGTGAGTTGACAACATTCTTGAATCCCATAAATATAACATGGAGCCAAAAGGGGCAGTTTGTGAGAAGATGAACTCTGTGCTGGCCATTTATATAGAAATGCGAAACATATAAAACAGTAGTACCTTTGGTTTAGGGATGCATTCATACATGGTAAATGTGTAAAGGAATTTGCAGGGATGACAAAAACTGAGTTCAAGGTAGCATGTCCCTGGAGCAGAGTAGTGTCCATGGAGAGGGGTGCCTGAGGGCCTTCACTTGAATTTAGGAAAAAAAAAATGTGTGATTTCTGAAGCTGAGAAGTTATCCTTGATAACTTTTTGAGGGCCTTAAGTATTTTATGATAGATATTTTTTAATTTAGGCAGGGCTTAGTTTTGCAAAACCCATTAGAATTGTGAGGCTTCAAATTGTTACCACGAAGATGATGGGTCAGTAGGGCTGAATGCCTCCCAGGGGGCTGTGCGCCCTCAAGGCATGCAGCCGTACACCCGATGCTCCGCTCCCTTCATCCCTGCCCACGGGTCCCCTCGCCAGCAAGCAAACATCCCGGCCCCGCTCCTGCCCTCTTTGTCCATGCCTAGCAGCCCTTCCCCATCTGCTGGCTAGGCCGTTCCTTCCCAGCTATGTGTCCTCTCTAGGCTGCGAAGCGGCAGAGGCTCTGGCCCCCCTCCCCAGTGAGGCAGAGGGGCTTTGGAACATGTGTTTCTGGGAGGCAAACACCAGCTGGTTGGGGAGGCATTTGCATATTCAACTGAGCCCCCCAGAGCCAAGCCAGGACTGTGAGGAGGAGGCTGTGGCAGGACAGAGGGAGAGGGAAGGCTCTGGCCAGCTAGGGGTCAGGTGGAACAGATTTCAGACGGCGGAGACAGATGGTTAAAGCAGAGAAACAGGGAGGGGAGCAAATCCCCACTCCCGCATGAGGGAAGCCATTAGAGAACCCTGAAATATCTTCTCCCTTCACAGAGTTTTGTGGTTTTCGAAGCATTTTTGTATCTTTCATCAGATACCTCATTGCAGTTCTGCAAAGTGGGTGTTAACATCGGCCCCATTTTACAGATGACAAAACTGAGGCTCAGAAAAGTTAGACCCCTTGTCCACAATCGCAGGGCTAGTTGCAGGGGAGTGGAGGGGCTTTGGACTCCTACTCTAGTGCTCGTTTCACTGCTCCTTACCGCCAACCAGATTTGCTGCCTCCACTTGTCCATCTGACATCTTTCTCCCATCCGACTCCAGTGGGGTTTCCGAGCCTTCCGTTCCATTGGGACTGCTCCTCTCCAGGCCACCAATAACCCCCCCCCCACCGCTTGATACCAAGGCATGGTCGCTTCTCTGTGTCCACCATACTTGACCTCTCCACGGCATTGGACACGGGTGACCTCTGACCTCTTCCTTCTTCCTCAGCTTCCTCCTGGTTGCCATGACAATGCAAACACTGGTTTCCCTTCACCCCCTTGGCCACGCCTGTTTTTTGCAGGCTGTGCCTCACCTGTGAAGCTGGGAGTGCTCGGGGCTCAGCGCCCAGCTCTCTTCTGTCTCTTTTCCTCTCAATTAGCCTCCTCATCCAGCCCCGACCTTTCAAGTATCATCTGTGCTCGATGCCCCCAAGTCTGTTTCCATGGCATTGCCCTTCACACATCACATGCTCTGGAGTTAGACCAGCCAGATCCAGATCTTAGCTTTGCTATTTATTAGTTAGATGATCTTGGGCAAACTTTCTGTGTCTCCTTGCCATCTGTGAAATGGGGATAACAGAGCCCTTACTCCAGAAGGTGGATGCGAGAAATAAATGAAACATAAAGGGCTTAAAACATGGCCTGTCAAGCATCTTTTCACCCCAGGGCCTTTGCACTGGCCTATCCCTTTATCATCCCTTGATCTTCTGAAGGCTGACTTTTATTTTTTTTTTGGTAGCCTCCACACCCAGCATGAGGTTTGAACTCATGACCCTGGGATCAAGAGTTGGATGCTTAACCGACTGAGCCACTCAGCCATCCCCCCTAAGTCTGACTTTTAAAAATCCAGATTCCCTGGTGCATCCAGGTGGCTCAGTCAGTTGAGTCTCCTACTCTTGATTTCAGCTCGCATCATGATCTCGGCATCATGAGATTGAGCCCCATGTCCAGGTCCGCACTAAACGTGGTCTGCTCAAGAGTCTCTCTCCTTCTCCCTCTGCCCCTCCCCCTGTTTGCAGTTTCTCTCTTTCAAAAAAAATTCAGATTCCCTGACCAACCAGAGGAGTCCCCTAGTCAGTCACTCCCACTCCACCCCATTTAAAATCCAGCATAACACCTATTATTATTATTAGATATTTTCTTGATGATTATTTATTGTTTGACTCCCTCCGTGGGACACAGCTGCCCAAAGAACAGGGCTGTTTTGTTGACTGTTTCTCCCCAGGTCCTAGGAAGGGCACATCATACGTACTAGATACAAATCTCTTGCATGAATGATGTGAGCGGGGGCTTCAGCTCCGGCCTGGGAATGGCCTGACCTGGGCCCCCTGCACGGACGTGCTTGTGAGCGGCTGCTGGGGTGGAGGACGCCTCCAGCTGAGAAATGCTGAGAAGGCACTTACTTGTGTGTCCAAGCCCCAGAAATGTTGGAGGCTCATAAATTGTCTCCCATCCCTTCCCAAAACATGATGCCAGCAAGCACACTCTCCCTGTCTCCACCTGGCCTGAGCAGATCCCTTCTGTCACTCAGCTGCGGTGGGACAGTCAGTTCTCGCCTGTGGAAGCCAGGTGTGGGGCAGGACTGCGGAGGGTAGTGCCTCCAGAGTCAGAGACACCCCAGGAACGGGGATGGAGGGATCACCCATGAGCTCCTTCCTCCAGGCCCCCTGCACCTGGTCTCAGATTTTAGCCCTATCTTTGCGCTCTCCTGCCTTTCTTACCTTAAGGGCTAAGAACAATCAAATGATACTAAGAGACCCAATTGCTCGGTCCAGGATGGGAAGCTAGGACTGGCGGGGAAGTAGGTTACCTGCGCTCCCTGAGTTTGGGGCCCTCAGAGCATGAAACCTCAGGGTAAGGGAGGGCTGGTTCCCCAGAAGGGAATTGGGGTACAGATATCAAAACAGGAAGGAATTAGAATTCCCTTTAAAAAAAATTGCCCGCTAGTCAACGATCAGGCTTCTTTTCCACTCTGAAAATCTGGTCACTTCACATCAGGGCAGTTCAAGAATTTATTCCCGAAAGGGGTTGAGTCAGAAGCTCAGAGGCCCCGCAATTCTCCATAAATATGTGCTGAATTGAACACATGCTTTAGTATCCAGCTGGTCCCTGACTGGGGGATGGGCTGGGGGACACAAGGCAACAGGATTCTCTGTCTCACTCTCCCCTACCTTCTCTTTTCATTAAGCAACCATATACTAACTAAATAAAATAGCAGACCATTTTGTTGTTGAAAGCTTGGGAGGGCCGAGTCAACAGAAAGGAGAGCCCATACTATTTCAGGCGTGAGTGATTGATTCCAGTGCTTCCTCCTATTTGGTAGGAACATATAGCACATGAGGGACAATTGTCTTATATTCATGGGCTTCCTCCCCAGGTTTATCTATCTTCACAAAAAGCTTTCCAAAGTGGCGAGTGACCTGGGTCAGTGAGGCAAGTTGGCGGGAGGGAACAGGACGAGGGGCTGCCTTCGATGCGTGCTTTCGAAGGTGGCCTAAGAAAGGCTCCATGGATTTATCATGTGTGACTTTCAGAAGGAAGTTAGAATCAATGGTTCAACGTTCAGTGGAGGCAGATGACAACTTAGAATAAAAAGGAATTTTGTGGGAATACAGATGTCCCCTATGGGAACGGAACATGGTGACGGTGGCGGTGAGTGTCCCCCAGCAGCGGCCTCCCACCTGAAGCCGGGTGTTGGAGAGAAGCCTCCGGCTGCAGGGATCAGTGCGCGGGACCTTAGCGGGGTTTTTAATGGTCAAGGTCTTCAGCTGTGCAGACAGAAATGCAAACAAACGTGAGGCCCAAATCTAGTGGGGGAGCAGAGAAGTCCTGCCACCCCTTCCCTCCCATCCTAAGGTGGGGTTTGTGCAAACTCTTGTGCAAGAACAAAAGGAAGAGGCTTGGTGGGATTGGGAAGGCCTTTGTATGGGGTCACGCCAACTCCTGCCCGCACACAGACCTGGCTCACACACGGACCCTACACACACACACAGACCTTGCACATGCACAGACCCTACGTACGCACAGACCCACCCTACACACACACATACACACACACACAGACCTTGCACACACATGGACCCTGCACACACACACCTGCACAGACCCTACACACACACACACACACACACACACACACACACAGACCTTGCACACACATGGACCCTGCACACACACACCCGCACAGACCCTCCACACATACACACACACCCGGACCCTGCACACAAATGGACTCAGCACACACACAAGTCCTGCACACATGTGGACCCTGCACACACAGACCTTGCTCACATATGGACCCTGCGCAAATACAGTGCCTGCTCACACACCAGTCCTGCACACGCACAGACGCTGCACACACGGGCCCCCTGCTCACTCGTACGGAGCCGGGCCACCTCCTGCAGCGTGCAGCCGCCAACAGGACCCCTGGAGGCCGGCCTTGCCCTGGGAGCTCACGGAAAAGGGAGGACTTTGGATTTGACCCATCTTGACTTGACTCTCAACTCCAACCCCTTATAGTCCTGTCAGGTGACCCCACACCTTTATTTCTAAAATGGAGAGGCCAAGACCTACGTGAGTCCTGATGGAAGACCCAAGAAGATGTTGGAAAGCCTAGAGCAGGAAGTAGAGTTTCAGCCCTGCCAGGCTACCCAGTCAGCTGGAGGCCGAGCCTGGACTCTCAGAAGGGCTCCTGAAGCCGGCTGAGTGCCCTTATTGGGGCTCCAGGCTGCTTCCCACACTTCAGAGAACAGCTTGGGCTCTGGGTGCACAAGTCACTTTGCAGCGCCTCAGATCCCGTGCAGCCTTGCCCCACGTGGCCTCGGCAGTCCCTATCCTGAGATCCTGAAGGGGGAGCGGTGCAGCCAGCTGGGTGCGGAGCTCTCTGCAGGGAGTCCATCACTAGAGGTCACTCTTCCTCTGTGTGTGTGGCCTGGAGGGTGGAAGTGAGGCTGCTGAGTGCCTAGGGGACTCCAGGTGTCTCCTCCCTTGAGGGTGCATTGTGGGTTCAAGGGGGGCATCAGCGATTCCCCCCAATAAGCCAGATCAACCAAGTGCCCAAGCTTCCCTGGAGACAGGTGGCAGGGCTTATGTAGTCCCAGGGTAGCCTGGCCAGCCCAGGTTTCTGTTTAATAATTTCTGCTTCTCCCCGAGCCAGTTGTATTGGGGAGCAAGTCTAAGGGGATGAATTACAAGGTTAGAGGCCTGGATTTCACCTACTAGTTCCTAAGCTTGTTCATTGTGACCTGTGTTGGAGCTCACTTTTCTCCCAAGGGTGGCCTCACTCAGCACTCTCTCTTCTCCAACCACCCTGGCCAACCCCTGTGCCTGCCAAGCCCTTTCCTGCCACAGGGCCTTTGCACTTCCCTCAGCTTGAATGTACTGCCCCAGATCCTCACCTGCACTGACACAGAGTCTGAGCTCAAGTGTCATCTCCTCAGAGAGGTATTCCCTGACTTCCTAGTCTAAATTAGCCATCTCCTTGTTTCAACTGGTTACCCTTTATATCTTATCACCCTTCAGCACATTATCTCCTCCATGGCACTTACCAAAACTGTAATCCTTGGCTATTGCCTACTCTCTCACTCTCCCACTCTCCCCCTCCTCGCTGACTAAAACCCTGTGAGCACAGGGACTCCATCTCGCTCTCTCCTGTGCTGCCAGCTTCTAGGACAGTGCCTCACACATCGTAGCTGCTCAGTAAATATTTGTTGGTGAATGAGCTAAAAAGCCTCAGAAAGTAGACTTATTGTCCTGTTTTATAGATAAGGAAGCTGATGAGAGTAAGAGATTTTCCAAGCCCCCGTAGGTAGGAAATCACTGAGTGAGGGACTCTATCCTAGATCTCTGGACTTGAAATCTGTTTCCCTGTCACCTCCCTGTCACCTTCTGACCCTTGTCAGTTTCTGTGCAGTTTCACAACCTGAGGCCAGACACCATGTGAGTTTCCTGGGGGTGGACCCACAGGTTCAACCTCGCCCCTCTCCACTCCAGTCTTTACTATCGAAGGCAGGAGTGGGCTCCATAAGGACAGAAAAGAGGAAATGAGGTCTTGGGGTGAAGAGTATGGGGTGGCTGGGTAGATCTGGGGACCCCTGAGTCTCGATGTTGCAACAATTTTTTCCAGGAGAAAATTAAAATCATACGTGGAGTGTGCAAACTTCTCTTAAGGTGACAAGCATACAAGTGACCATGGCATGAGGCTAAGCCCTGGCTCCTCTCTGTGTCCTCTATGGATGTGTGCAATTTTCCAGGGGCTCTGAGAACACTCGAGGCCTACACAGTCAAGGCGGACTGCATAACCAGGTTGCCCTGTTTTCCCTTGGCCCCTTTAGCCTGGATTGTATAGCGAGGCAGTAAAAATTAGAGTCAAACCTACGCCAGTTTTCATCCCCTTAATTTTCCAAAGGTTGGACAAGTCTCCTCACTACCAGCCCCTGCTTCCCTCCGACTCACCTGTCCTAACATCCCACTGTAACCATACTTAGTTTCCCAGAAATACCACTCATTGATTCACCTGTGTTCCCCACGGCCCTTGAACCTGAATGCTGGCATGTGTTTTGTTTGCCAGGCTGATGGGAGTGGGCTAAAGTGCAGGTGGAGAGGTGGCTGGTAGTTTGGGGCTGATGGAATCTCTCTTCTCTCTGTAGTTGGAACATAAAGAAAGGCAGTTATCTCTGGGGTTGCCAGTAGCATAGGGATTGGACCTATGTAAGACTTCCAAGGAGTACAGGGACCCACCCTGGGGGAGGCCAGACTCAAACCAGGAGCACAGGGACCCGCCTCGCTAGAGACCAGACCCAAGCCAGGAGCACAGGGACCCAGCTCCCTGGGGGAGGCCAGACCCAAGCCAGGAGCACAGGGACCCGGCTCCCTGGAGGAGGCCAGACCCAAGCCAGGAGCACAGGGACCCAGCTCCCTGGGGGAGGCCAGACCCAAGCCAGGAGCACAGGGACCCGGCTCCCTGGGGGAGGCCAGACCCAAGCCAGGAGCACAGGGACCCGGCTCCCTGGGGGAGGCCAGACCCAAACCAGGAAGCACAAAGTTCATGAGCCTGTCCCAGCCCTGACTCGGCGGGAGCCTGATGGAAGGTCCTTGGACTAGGAGCCGGGACACCTGGGCACTAAACTCGGTCCTTTAACTAACTGGGAGGCTTTGGACTCCTTACTTGGCTGCTCTGAACGCTAAGTGAATAGAATACTGATATGATACGAATAAAAGGTGTATATACTATAAGTAATTTACAGGTGGAAGTAATTCCGCTGTAGCAAGCATCACAAGTGTGTAACGCATGTGAACAGACTGGGAAGCTTATGAGGTGCTGGGGAAGTGCGGGCTGGGCTCAGGCCTCGGCCTCGTTTTCTGTCTTTTCCTGCCACGCCTGTGGCAGCAGTGGGTCAAGGATTCACCAGGCATGGAGTGGGCTTTGGGCCTCGGACTGCGGGGGGGGCATTCCAGCTATTCACTGAGCCCCGTGCCTCCCTCTTTCCTGGCGTGTGAGAGCCGTGTCTCTCTGCACCCCCCTTGAAGTTCAGCAGGCCCTGTGATCAGTTCCGGCTAATGCGTGGGGGGCAGACGTGCTGCTTGTCGTTCAGAGGCTGGAGCATTTCCTTGCTGATGGGAGGCCCTCCAGCTCTGCTCCTCACGGGCATCGTGGTCACAGGACCCTAGCTGAGATGGGATTCTGTCAGCCTGGGTCTCTGAGTGACGTCAGCGAGCAGCCTCCCTGCCAGCTTGCAAACTTGAGCCGGAAAGGGCTCGCTTTTGTTTTAAGTCACTAAGGTTTGAGAGCTATTCATTACAACAGTGCAACTTAGCCTAACCTAACTGACATTTCAGTGCTCCATCAGGAAAGTGTCAAAATGTGGGGGTTCAGGGACCGACTGCCTCAGTTCCATCACATGGAACAACTCTGTTAAAATGCAGATTCTCAGGCCCCATCCCAGAGGCGCTGAGTCAGAATGCCCGGAGGTGGGGCCCCAGGATCTACCATTCTAGCCACAGTGAGTTTATCTTCAGAGAAACAAACACAGATCACAGGCCTGGGCAGAGTGCAGGAGACCTCCGCCCCGTCTGCTACCGCTGCCCATGCAGCCCCCTCACCCACTTCCTGTGGGTCCAAAACAGGTCAGCCGGTGGTGTAGGCCGAGCTCTCCGGGTGCTTCTGGGCTCTGGGCCCAAGAGGCCCCTGCCCTCCACTTAGGGTCACAATGCTCCATCCTGCTCTCTTACTCTTCCAACACCTAGCAGCTCAAAAATCCCCTGGGCCGGGCGTCGGGATGGGCGCAGAGAGTAGTAGTCTGGGAACAAGAGCTAGAAACCCTGCGTGATGGATTGAAGGAGACGAGACCATTCCTGGCCGCGGGCTGATGTGCAGTGCTGGTGACAGGCGGCGATGTTTGTGCTCTGAACCCGCAATCTCGGCTAATGGGAAAGATTGAGGGATTCGGAATGAGATGCATCATAGGCTGCGGCCCCACGGGCTGAGATGCGGCTGGTGGAGGGTAGCATAGCTCTGTGGCTTCCTAAGGCAGGGACGGGGAGACACAGCCCTGCCCCAGCCCAGGAGGCAGGTAGGAGAATGTCTCTGACTCACTGGGAGCTGGGCCGCCCCTCTGGCCGCTTGTGATGTCAGGAGGGTCAAGCGGAACTGTGGGGCAGGCAGAGGGTCTCCCTGTGGCCCGATGAGCCTGAGCTGTGCCCTCCCGGTGCTGCCACACATCACCACAGTGGCCAAGGATGGTGACGCCCCAGCTGGCGTGAGGGAGGGCGAGGCCGAGGACCACAGCAGCCCTGGAATAACTTCCTCCCTGCCTCTACCCGGGCAGTCAGGTGAAAACATAAGAATCAAAAGCTCAGAGTGGGAGACTTAGCTCAGAAACCTCCCATTTCTCCTTTCTTTTTTTTTTTTTTTTTTTTTTTTTTTTAAAGATTTTATTTATTTGACAGAGAGAAACACAGCCAGAGAGGGAACACAAGCAGTGGGAGTGAGAGAGGGAGAAGCAGGCTTCCCGCCGAGTAGGGAGCCCGATGTGGGGCTCGATCCCAGGTCTCCAGGATCATGACCTGAGCCGAAGGCAGTTGCTCAACCAACTGAGCCACCCAGGCGTCCCTCATTTCTCCTTTCTTGGTTTTGAAGCCGTCCTGCCCTGGGCTCAGACTGCAGCATTGCCATTTCCTACCTCTGACCTTGGACAACAAACTCCTCCTCTCTGGGCCTTAGTTTCCTCAGCTGTAAAATCCCAAAGGAGAAAAATCCCACTTCTTGGGGATGACAGGCTAAGGACCGTATAGCGGGGTCTGAATCCCCATGGGATCTTGTTAAAATGCAGATTCCCCCTCAGCAGATTGGGGCGGGGGTGGTGTTGCTGAGAGCCTTCATTTCTAATAAGCTCCCAGGTGATGCCAAGGGAGCCAAAGGTTAGTAAGAAGGATATAGGAGCCCAGAGCAGGTGCCTGGCTCAAACAATGGCAATTTTGACTGTTCTCACTGTTAATGCAAAACAGGTGAGACTATCCCTTTCCCCAGGCCAACCCACATCTTCCTTCTCAACTTCCTGTTCCATCCAAAGTGTCCCCAGAAGCCACATATTGGAGATACACATATTGGAGAGCTCCAAGTGGGGCTCACCACAAGCTTCACCTCCAGAACTTTCCTTGGGCCTTGGGGCCACCATGGCTGGCATATTTAGAGCCACTGTTGTCCCCCCGACCCAGACTTGATGGGCCCAGTCATGGGGACCCTCAGCTGGGCAAGCCAGAATGGCAGATGAAGTCACTCCGCCACTTCTCCACACCAGCCACCACAGCTGCCCAAAGGAATGACAGACGTCATTGCTGGCCCTATCCTATATCCTAAAAGAAGACAGTTTCTCTCCTCTTTCCTCGTGAGAGGAAAACCGAGGGGGTCGGGACCGCAGGCATCTTGTGTAATCACCCAAAGCTTTGGTTTGGTCATCTGTAAAATGGGGCTAACCCTATACTACCACAGCTTTGTTGTGAGCATGAAATGAAATAATGGACACAAAACCCTTCCCCATGGTGTGCACCAAATGCATGTCCTTTTGTAGTGATTACTGACCCTACAACTCTGGGCCCTGCCTCCTAGGACCTACCCCCAAAGCTGGCCTGGAACCATCTGAGCTGGGATGGGACCAGAGATTTTGAACTGTCTCTGCTTTAGCAGGGAGGGGAAGTGGTTCCTATGTTTTGAACCCAAGTTAAGTGTAGTTAGAAACACAAAGCCAGAGGAGGACGCCAGCTGTTTCCAGCTGTAGCCTGGGTGAAGAGGACAAGCCATGACTGAGAAACTGGGGGGAGAAGAGAAGAGGGGGAAAGAGGAAGGGGAGAAGGGGGAGGAGTAGGTAATTTTGGAGATGCAAATGTGATGCCGCCCTCAACTGAAGACTGACCTGTCCATTGCTCTGGGGGGTAGGGGAGTCTAGGAGGGCTGGGGTCTCCACACCTACAACTGTACTGCCTCTGAGGACACTTCCAGCAGCCTCACTGGTCCAGATCCTTCGTTCTATTTGCACTTATGCTGAAATGCACATCCTGAACATTCTAATCTTTTTTCCTTTGTTTTCTTTACTGAGGTATAACTGACCTACAACATTATATTATTTGCAGGCATACAACATAATGTTTCAATATTTATAAAACGAAAGGGTTGAGTCTAGTTAACATCCATCACCATCGCCATACGTAGTTTCGGAAATGTTTTGTGGTGAGAACTTTGAGGATGTATTCTCTTAGCAACTTTCACATATGTGGTATAATATCGTTAGCCGTAGTTGCCATGCTGTCTATCTCCAGGACTTATTTCTTTTATAATTGGAAGTTTATCCTTTTGACTCCTGTCACCCATTTGACCCACCCCGTCCCCCAGCCCCTTGCCTCTGGCAGCCACTGGTCTGTTCTCTGTATCTGTGAGATTCTTTTGGTTTTTGTTAGAGATTTCACATGTGAGTGAGATCTGTAGCTTTTGTCTTTCTTTATCTGACTTATTTCACTCAGCATAATGCCCTCAAAGTCCACTCATGTTGTCAAAAATGGCAAGAATGTATTCTTTTTTATGGCAACATAGTATTTTATAGATCTGTATCTGTCACATTTCCTTTATCCATTTATCTGTTGATGGCTTATTTCAATTTCCAGGTCTTTCACCTCCTCAATTAAACTTATTCCTAGGTATTCTATTCTTTTTGATGCAAATGTAAATGGAATTTCTTAATTTCTCTTTCTGATAGCTCTTTCTTAGTATATAGAAACACAACAGATTTTTATTTATTGATTTTATATCCTGAAACTTCACTGAGTTTTACTGCATTAGTTCTAACAATTTTCTGATGGAGTCTATAGGGTTTTCCATATACAATATCATGTCATTTGCAGACAGAGACAGTTTTACTGCTTCCTTTCCAGTTTGGATGCCTTTTATTTCTTTTTCTTGCTTAATTGCTCTGGCTAGGACTTCCACTACTGTGTTGAATAAAACTGGTGTGAGTGGGCATCCTTGTCTTGTTCTTAGTGGAAAAGATGTCAACTTTTCCCCATTGAATATGATGCTTGCTGTGGATTTGTCACATATGGCCTCCATTATGTTGAGGTACATTTCCTCTATATCCACTTAGTTGAGAGATTTTCTTTTTTTTTTTTATCATAAATGTATGTTGAATTTCATCAAATGCTTTTTCTGCATCTACTGGGATGATCATGTGATTTTGAGTCTTCATGTTATTCATGTAGTTGTCACATTGACTAATTTGAGGATTTTGAACCATCCTTGCTTCCCCAGGATAAATTCCACTTGACCATGGTGTATAATGTATTGTTGAATTTGGTTTGCTAACATTTTGTCGATAATTTTTATATTTATTTTCATAGGAGATATTGACCTGCAAGTTTCTTCCCTTTCTTTTCTTTTCAGGATACTCTGCCCTCATAATATGATTTTGGAAGTGTTCTCTCTTCTGAGTTTGGAAGAGTTTGAGAAGGTAGAATTTGGTAGAGTTTATCAGCGAAGCCATATGGCCCTGGACATTTGTTGGTTGAGTGGTTTTTGATTACTGATTCAATATCCTGATTACTAATTAGTCTGTTCACATTTTCTATTTGTTCCTGATTCATTCATGAACAAGGATAGGTTATATATTTCTAAGAATTTACCCATTTCTTTCAGGTTGTGTCAAATGTTGGCATGTAATTATTCATTATAGTCTCTTATAATCCTTTGTATTTCTGTGGTATCCGTTGTAGTTTCTCCTCTTTCGTTTCTGATTTTATTCATTTGAGTTTTCTCCTTTTTTTTGGTGAATCTAACTGAAGTTTTGTCAATGTTATTTATCTTTTAAAGAGCCAGCTCTTGGTTGTTTTTTTTTTTTTTTTTATCTTTTCAGTATCTATTTTATTTATTTCTGTTCTGATATTTGTTGTTTTTTTCCTTCTAACTTTGGACTTTGTTCCTCTTTTTCTAGCTCATTGAAGTGTAAAGTTAGGTTATTTATTTGAAATTTTTCATGTTTATTAATGTTAGCATTTATAGCTAAGAACTCCCTTCTTAAACTGTTTTTGCTGCATCTTATGAGTTTTGATATGTTGTATTTACATTTTTATTTGTCTCATGGTATTTTTTTATTCCTCTTTCATTGACCCATTGGTGGTTCAGTAGCATGTTGCTTAATCTCCACGTGTTTGTGAATTTTCCAATTTTCTTCTTGTAATTGATTTCTAGTTTTATACCATCGTGGTTGGAAAGGATGCCTGATACAATGTCAATCTAATTAAATTTGTTAAGACTTTTTTGAAGCCTAACATATCATCTTTTCTGGAGAATGTTCAATGTGCATTTGAGAAGACTGTATGTTCTGTTGCTTTTGGATGGAATGTTCTGTATTCACCTTTCAGGTCCATCTGGTCTAATGTGTCATCTAAGGCTGATGTTTTCTAATTGGTTTTTTGTCTGGATGATCTATCCATTGATGTGAAGGGGGTTAATAATATCTCCCACTATTATTGTATTGCTGTCTATTTCTCCTTTTAGGCCTGTTAATGTTTGCTTTATATATTTAGGTGCTCCTAATTATTATTACATTTTCATTGATATTACATTACAAGTACTATTATATTAGGTGCTCCTAATAAATAAATATGTAACCATTTTAACCACTTTTGAGTGTACAAATTAGTTGCATTAAGTACATTCACATTGTTGTACAGCCAATCTCCAGAACTCTTTATCTCCCCAAACTAAAACTCTGTTAATTTGACTTCCTTAGGTATATCCTATGAGTAGAATCATGCAATATTTGTCTTTTTGTGACCGGCTTATTTCACTTAGCATGATGTCCTCAAGATTCACCCACATTGTGTATATTCTGTTTTTAAATCCAGCTTACTAGGTGTTCTTGAAGGCCTGGTTGGCCAAATACAAGCTAATCATCCAAAAAGCAGAAGTGCAGCCCCATGGCTGTGTGGAGCATGGGGCCACTGTCCCCACCACAGCCATCCATCACTTCTCAGAGGTTAGCGTGAAAGCATCCCTCCCCACTCAGCACCTCATTTGTAAGGAACAGCTTCCAAGAACAAGCTGGTGAACTCAGCTAGTTGCAGTATAGGCTCATGAAGTCAAGTTCAAGCATTTGCTTCCCCAAGAGCAGTGTTGTATTCTAATAGGGAACTTGCAGTCAGATGGCCTATCTATGAGTCCTGGTACAGTTACTTACTCTCTGTGTGTTCCATGATAAGTTGGAGATGATGATATGGTTAAAGTGGGGATTTGATGAAATGGCCTCTCTAAAGTACCTCACCAGGTCTGGCCCAGAGGAGGTGCTCAGCAAAGCCTTGAAATGACTGGTTCTACTAACATTTCATTAGTTAGAAGCTCATCCATGTGACTTCTGATGCTGCCCAACTTGGACTGAGATGAGCAAGATGTGGTCATTGTTACACCAGTTCAGTGGTTTTTAATGTTTGTGTATTTGTAAACTGTAGAACCCTTTGGGCAAGTTCTTTTATGTAAGCTCAGTATTGGGATGGAAAGCGAGAGGTGCTCCAACTGGGAGGGTAGGAAGTCCAGCCCTCTCTGCTCTAAAGACACATGCACACCCACCTACACACATCACACACACTCTCTCTCTCTCTCTCTCTCTCTCTCTCTCACAGCCTCCCCACATCTCCCCAAAACTCCTCTAAAACCCTGGGCACAATGGAGTTGAAAACCATTGCTTTGCACGAGGATCCCTAGGAGGGGTCCTGGGGTCCTGTGAGCAAGGAAATACTGGGCTCTGTGCGGGGTGGGGGGTGGGAGGTGGAGTGGGAGGTTGGGAAGGGCCTCTGCCTGATGTGACCTCAACATAGTCACAAGCAGGCTGGGCTGCCAGGGACCTGAATCAGGGCCACAAGGAAGGAATGTTATGGGCCCCTGTCCTTTTGTATTAGCTCTCTCATATCTTCACAACACACCTTTCCCTTCCTTCTCAAGAGGAAAGATAACTTAAAAAGCGAAGTTTTGGGGAGGGGGGTGAGTCTCGGGGCACCTGCATGAGCTCACGGTGTGTTTCTTTCTTTTTTTCTTTAAAAAAGATTTTGTTTTTATTTCTTAGAGAGAGAATGAGTAGGGGAAGGGGCAGAGGGAGAAGAAGGCTCCCCAAGGAGCAAGGAGCCTGATGCAGGACTCAATCCCAGGACCCCAGGCTCATGACCTGAGCTGAAGGCAGACATGTAACTGACTGAGCCACCTAGGCACCCCCAGTGTGTTTCTTTCTAACACTGCCAGAGAAAGGGGGTATCAGATGTGAGTGTGTGTGCATGTGGGCACGTGTGAACATTTGTCTGTGTCCATCTGCATGTGTTCATGTTTGTGTATGCATTGATCTGTGCCTGAGTACCTATGTTCATGTGTATGTTTCTGCTTGTGTGCATAAATTCTCAGAAAGGCCCTCATACTTCATCATGTTCCCCTGCAAAACTTCAGGATAACTGATTAATTCTCTCATTCCTGGGCCGCCCGGGTGGCTCAGTCCATGAAGCGTCTGCCTTCGGTTCAAGTTATGATCCCGGGTCTGGAGTCCTGCGATGGGGTCCCTGCTCAACTAGGAGTCTGCTTCTCCCTCTGCCTGCCACTCTCCTTGTTTGTGCTCTCTGTCTCTGTCAAATAAATAAGTCCTAATTCACTCCTTCCTTCAATAAACTAAATAACAAATCTTAAAACTGGTGAATTATAATTTTGCTTAATGTCACAAAGTCCTGAGAGCCTATGCCTATGATTCTGTGATCTCATAAGGTCTTTATAGGGACCTGTGTCTCCCTGATCTTAAATACTGCCAAGAAGGTAGGCACCTGGTTCCTGGTAGCTGAGCTTATTTATATGTATAACCCCATTTCTCCCCCATACCTGCAGTGCTGGGCCATTAGTGGGAGTAGTTCCTCTTGCATTTGGCCACATCAGGCAGGCATGGGTCCCATCAGAGGGTTCCCATGTCAGCTCCGGATGTGTGTATATGTATTCGTATGTCCCTGGATAGGTGTCTCTATACTCCCTTGGATGTGGGAAGGTATATTTTGGGTACAAGGTCGAGGCAGGGGGTGGGATAGGAAGATCCTTCTGGGGACATGTCCAAGAGTGTGAATGGATCTCTGAGCTGGCTCTGGGCCTGGACCCATTCCAGCCTGTCCCCAGAAGCCCCCACTGCGTTGTCCTGCCAGTAATTACAGCAGATAAACTGCTCCAGTTGAGGGCTGCTGTCCCCGGCTGGCTGCCAGCCATGCGGCCCCAGGCTACGCCATGGGAGTCCATTCATTTTAATAAGAGGTACACCCTGTGTTATTAAGAAGAGTGTTTATTACTGTCGCTGCGCACTGACAGCAGCTTCCATCATGGTTAAACGGCAGATGGGGGGAGGGGCAGGGGGCTGTGCGCTGCAGCTCTTCAGAGGCCCTGGCCCAGCTGGTGCCTCAAGAGAGGGAGGGTCTCCCTCTCTCCCTCTCTAGCCCCAGGACTGTGTAGCAACCTCTTTCCCAGCAAGAATGGAGCCATTCAGCTGAGCCTGACCACACTTGAGGTGGGGGTCGGAGCTGGTGAGAGGATGATGGGGGGAGCTCTGCTCAGTATCCAAGTGCTTCCCCAGAGAGAGAAGGGGAGCCCAGTTTGGGGCTTGTCCCAGGGCTAGGCAGGATGACCCATTGGTCCCACTGGCCTGACTGCTGATTTCACCTGGAATGTTCTACCCAGGGTGTTGCTTGACTACTTGGATTCGTGCATTTTTGGCTCAGTCTGCAGCACCTGGCCCTCCTTACCGCCGGTCAGTCTCAGTCTGCTGCCCACTAAAGCCCTCTTCAGTCTCCATCCCACTGAAGAAAACTCCGTGGGAAAAGGTCTCAAGGAGCAGGGCCTTGCATTGAATAGAGATGTAGTCAGTCACTGAATCAGTGAAGACTCATCGGCTCCTTTCGCTTCCTGTTATCTTTCCAGAAGCTTAGGTGTGGAAAAGCGTCAGAAACAATGAGAAGGGTGGCAGGGTAGAAGAAAGAACAGAGGTGCCCACACTTTCTCTGTTCCTGGTGTTCTTAGCTTCTCAGTCATTTTTTTTCATGAAAGAAACACCTAAAAGTTCAATTTATTAAGTGGCTAGATCTAAACAACTTATGTAGTCCTGTCTTCACAGCTAATTAGCCGCTCGAAAACACAATATATGGAAGTTGAAATGAAGAAGACTTTATTTTGCTGTCATAGACCAATTACATGCCAGTGGGACGTATGGGCCTGTTGCGCACTGCACATTTCTGCAGGCTTTGCTGTTGTATTGGACACCACTGCCTTGTTTCTGGTCCCATGTTGATTTCTTTCACAGCAACTGTGGAAAATCCAGCTTCTCAAAGAGGTCACTGTAAAGAATGTAGGGTGACCTAATGTGCAAGCTGTGAACTACCTCAAGCGAGTAGTCTATATGGTGTCTGACGGACAGTGGGCATCACCATGATTGCCTGGAGAGTCTCAATGACCCCTGTGCATGCACGTCAGCGCTCAGGAGCTATGGTGGGAGAAGACCTGGTTCAAGTCCCAGTTTGTTTGTCTGCTTATTTCCCCATCTACTGATTCAGCAAACACTCTCCAGTAGTACTGATTGTTCCAGCCTCTGTTCCAAAGCCTTACAAGTATTAACTCATTTCATCATCGTATTGACCTTGTAGGCTACGTGCTATTGTGTGATGGTTCACTTTTTGTGTCAACTTAGTAGGCTGCACTGCCCAGTTGTCTGGTCAAGCAGCAACCTAGATGTTGCTGGGAAGGTATTTTTCAGATGTGATTAACATTTAACTCAGCAGACTTTGAGTAAAGCATATAACTCTCCCTAACCTGGGCCCTCATCCAATATGATGAAGGCTTTAAGATGGACATTTCCCAAAGAAGAAATTCTCAAAACTTCAACCTAGAAATCCTGCCTGAGGGACACCCGGTTGGTGCAGTTGGTTAAACATCCGACTCTTGGCTGTAGCTCAAGTCCTGATCTCAGGGTCATGAGATCGAGGCCTGCATAAGACTCTGCACTCAGTGTGGTCTGCTTGAGATTCTCTCTCTCCCTCTGCCCTCCTGGTCATGCTCACGCTTGCACACACACTCTCTCAAATAAATAAATAAATAAATCTTGAAACAGAGAGGAGGGAGGGAGGGAGGAAGGGAGGGAGTGAAAAAAGGATGGAAGGAAGGAAGGAAGGAAGGAAGGAAGGAAGGAAGGAAGGAAGGAAGGAAGGAAAAAGGAAGAAATCCTGCTTGAGTTTCCAAACAGCCGCCCTGAAGAACTGGGACTCAAGTCTGCACCATCCACTCTTACCTGAATTTCCAGGTCACTGGCCTGCTGTATAGATTTTGGACTTGCCAGAACCCATGACTGTATAAGCCAATTCCTTAAAATCCATTTCTTAGTCTCTCTCTCAATAGATAGACAGAAAGATAGACAGAGATAGGTACCCACACCTGTATCAATATCTGTACCTATACCTATTTATGTATCTACACCATTTCTCTGGAGAACATTAGTCTTGACTTAAATGTATTGTTCTCCTCGTTTATGGATGAAGACACTGTTCAGCTACTAACTAGCTGTGTGGCCTTGGGTAAGTCTTTTTCTCTTCCAGCACCTGTTTTATCATAGCCAAATGAGGGAGCTAGACAAGATGAATTCAAGTTTACTACTATCAGTGCTAACATCAGGGCTGTGAGGATGGGACAGATAGGACTACAGTCTTGCCATGGATTTGTTTGTTGACCACCTAGCAACCATTCTTAACTCACTTATCCCTTGTCACCACTCACTACACAGTGTAGATAATCTTGTTTCTAGCCTCATTTGCAGCTAGTGGTAGCCATGTGATCTTCTTCTGGCCAATGATATACAAAGAGGAAGTGTACTAGGGATTTCTAGAAAATACATTTTGTCTCCCCATAGGAAAAAGTTAGAGAAGAGAATTCACTGGTGCTGATCTTTTCCCTCTCTTTGTGCCTTAAAGAAGGCTACAATGTCTGGAACTATAGCAGCAATCTTGTGACCACGAGGCATAAATCAACAGCCAAAGAGAGAAGAACAGAAACAAAAAGAAACTGGGTCCTTGATACACAGTTAAGCTGCTAAACAAACCCTGAGACCTACCGCCTCTGCACTTCTTAGTATGCAGGTTATATCCATCCTTAAAACCGGCCACAATAAAAAAAAAAAAAAAACGGCCACAATGGCTGAGTGTTCTGTGACTTGTAGGTCACAACATTTTTAACTGATTCAGAAGTTTTCCTATATTGCTAGAAGCCATGGCTTAGCTTGGTAAATGATCAAGAGAAGGGTTATGACTTTGGCTGGGGATTGTTGTTTTGAGCCTCAAGAAAACTGCTGAATTTATTATTTTTCTTTTTAAGGTTTTATTCACTTATTTGTGTGTGTGTGTGTGTGTGTGTGTGTGTGTGTGAGAGAGAGAGAGAGAGAGAGAGAGAGAGAGAGAGAGAGAGAGAGAATGAGCGCAAGAGTGGGGGAATGAGCAGGAGAGAGAATCCCAAGCAGATTCCATGCTGAGCATGGAGCCTGATGTGGGGCTTGATCCCACAGCCCTGAGAGCACAACCTGAGCCAAAATCAAGAGTCAGACACTCAACTGACTGAACTTACTCTTCTGGATTGGATATAACTTTGACTCGAAGGTGACAGACACTACTACCCCATTGTTTCATATTTCCAACAGATGGTGTCACACATTCTTTATTAGTGAGATTGATATTTCCCAGACAGTTTGAGAACTGTGTGCTTATCAGATAGATGGATTTGGAGCTCCTAGAAAGGTGTGTGGGTCACAAGGGCCCAGCCAAACCTCACTTTCTCTGTTTTGTAAGATTGATGAGAGGAAAGCCAGAGATTTCACATCCTTACATTGCAAGGTGTTTGAAAAAATCTATCACCAGAGACTTGGGGCCTGATATAGAAATGTGGGTTGAAGAATAACACAGCTTTAGTCCACCTTTTCTGATAGATCAAGTCCCAGCTGTTTGTTTAGCTAACACCTTCCTATCTATTATTTACCATGTGCCAGCCCCTGTTCTAAGAGCCTTACAAATATCAACTCATTTAATCATCACGACAATCTTAGGAGATAAGGTGATGTTGCTCTTCTGTCACTGGATTGATGTCAGCCTAGATGGAGTATCAAGCGGCAGGCCACAGGGCTCTGCTCTTAATCCTGTCTTGTAAGTGTTTTTAAATCAAAGACTTGGGTAAGAAACACACAGCCATACACATAGTTTAGGACTGCCGCAGCGATCCTATGTTAGGTGATTCCAAGGAGCTGCAATCATGGGGGCGAAACTATCAAGCTAAGATGGAGTAGGATGACATATGAAGCCAGGCACCTTTGTCTTAAAAACCTCTGTGGTACAAACACACGGGGGGGGGGGGGGGGACAGTGGCAGGTAAATGGCCTGCAGGCTCAGGGAGCCAGAACGGCAGTGTAGTCCCACAATAGCAAGTGGGACACTTCGTATGGGATGGAAGTGGGTGTGTCCGGGCATGGGGCATACCTGTGGCCCGCTTTTCACAGCTGATACCACACATGGAGATTGGGTTTTCCTCTCCAAACTGCACCCCACAGAGAAATAGCAACACAGCAGGAAGCACATGGAGAGGGAGATTGGGATGGGAGGGGTCTCCAGACCATGGTAACTCCAGCAGGCAGTGGTTGTTTTGGTCTAACCTCCACTCTCCCTTGTTCTAGAAAGAGCTCTCTATGATTTTCCTTAAGTACCCACCCCAGCTCACTGTGCACATCAGGTAGGTGGAACCAACCTCCGGTGTGAGTGTATGACCCAGGCCCAACCATTCCAAGATTTGTGTCTTCCTGGACACAGGGGCTGGATCACGGGGTGGACTTATGATCGAAGCCCCGTCAAAAAGAGCCCTGGCTATGGCTTTTTCTGGAACTGTTGGGAAAGAAGAGCTCTTTCTGCCGCTTTTGTTGAGCTGGTGGGACTTAGGTTGAATCTGCCAGGGGCTGCCACATGGGGAGTGCCTGCCTAAGAATAGCGTCAATGAGGAGGAAGGCAGAAGCAAAGAAGGGGGGGGACAGACTCCTGAAAATATTGTTTGAGTCCTCGGGATCCATAGTGCCTAACACTGGATTTTTCCAGTTTCACAAGCCAATAAATTCCCTTTAGGGTTAGGATTTTGTCCTTTGTGATTCTAGCTGACATAGCAACTGAGTCTCTTTGGCCTGACAAAGGATTTCTAAATTCTTAAACTCAGTGAGGCTTTTCCATGTGGATCCTGAGAGAAGCAGAAGAGCCAACAGTGGTAGTAAGAGGACCGTGGATTTGGCTTCAGAAAGATAAGAATTTTCTAAGGGCAGTTGTTGCACAAGGACAGAACAAGCCATCCCTCCGAGGTATGAGCCCTTTGGCCCCAGAAGGTGTCAGCAGGGGCTGTCAGAACACCTACGTTGGCGTTATCATGAAGGTTCTTTGTTCGTAGGGTAGTGAATGGGACCAAACAGACCTTGAATTCTGAGATATAATGGTTCAACTATAAATGTATAGTTGGGTGTGGTGGAGGCAACAATTGAGTAGAATTACGCTCTGGTGGAAAGAGAGCTCTGGAATCAGAATCTTTGGGCCATCATCTGTCTTTCATTGACCAGAGCAAGCCAGTTTGCCCCTCTGATTCATGTTCTCCATCTGCCCAAGTGGGGGCTGATGCTATCTGCTCTCTCAGGGAGGTATCGTGAGGCTCAGTTATAGTAAAAGCCTCAAAGGGTTTGAGGAAATGAATGCAACATCCAGATAGATGGAAGAGGTTGGCAGTGGGTGGTAAAATGGGGAAGAGCTGCAGGCAGGATGGAGGGTCTGAGCAGGATCACCCAGGAGCCATGTCTGGGTAGCAGGAGCGTCCTCGGGCATCAGGCTCCCTATGGGGAAGAGGCAGGTGATGGAAATGTTGGAACTGGGATAAAGCGAGGATGGCAGGTGTCTGTGAGTGTCCTGGAGGGAGTCGGCCCTGTCTGGAGAAATGCAAGTTCTAATTTGACGAAAACAACTGCAGAACACATTCAAGACATGTGGGGGGCCATTTTTGGCTACCGGGGCCAAGTTTGCGGCCCCAAAGCTAGACGAATAGGTAAAGAAAGACGTGGAAGCTGGCTGTGGTGTCTTATGAACAAGTGTGTTTCAGAAGTATCGACTCATACCAACTCGAGGATTCATCTGTGGAAAGGGGATATGCCTGCCCAGCTCAGGCCTTTAGGCTATCAGATTCATTCTCAGATGCCTTAGTGGGGACAGGTCCTCTCATGCTAAACAGTGAAGCTTGGAAAGGCTCTGATAAGTCCTGCACATAACTCATGAAGTCTTCCTCTCAAAGTCTACTGTTCGGGTGACTGGAGGCACCACTCCAGGCTCCCCTCTAGAAATTGGGGAGCTCTGCAGACCATTGATGCTCCTGCCTTGTCTACTGCCTGGAATGAAGCCCCTGATGGAGCTGCTCAGAGAACCCCAACCAGGAGGGGCCAGGCCAGGGGTTGCTTAGTTTGAGCCTTCCTTTCCCTCCTTCCTTCCCTCCCCTTGTGATGCAGTAAACCAGCCCAAGGGCCGACACCTGTAGCCGTGCTGCCCTTGCTCATCCCGTTCTCCCCAGCGACATCAGGGTGGATGTGACATTGGGACCTGTGTGGAGACTGCAGGCTTTGGCAAGGTTGATTGGGACCCACACGTCAGTCTGGGCCACTTCCTCATCACTGTAACTCTGCACCAAATAACAAGACCATGGGAATCTGCTAGCACAGTCCTGGGGAGTGCACTCCATTACTCTCTTTTATTCACTAGGGAGATTTATGTGGCCTATCTCCCTTCCCTTTGTCCACCTGCGAGGCCCTATAAGTCATGTCCCTGGGCTGACAGGTCACAGGGCCTGTGCTGCTGCTCTGTCAGAGTGAGTGATGCCGTGGGGTGATTGAGGGAAAGGAAGGGTGAGAGGTCAGCAGCAGACGGCATGATGGGAGTTGGGGATGTAATTATCACTCCCATGACATACTGCTGGCTGGCTCTCCCCCTTCTTATAATAGATATACACACTTGGGTGCAGATCAGAGCAGGGGAGGGTGGCAATGCCAAGAAGGGCTGGAGGGCCCTGCAGGAATGAGCTGTGTGCCGTGGGCCTCACAAGTGAGCTTCCCCTCCAAGGACAGCAGTCCACCAGAGAGCCCCCTGGTTGGCAGCCCCTCCCTGCGGTGAGACAGCTCCCCAAGCCTGACGCACAACGCCTGGGACATTGTGTAACTGTTGTTCGCTTTGCTAGAACGTATGGAGGAAGATACAGACTGAGAAGGCTGAGGAGGTAACTAAAAAGAAAACTCCCCCAAATGTCTGGGGCTGAGGGTTCACTAATTTCTTGGACAGCGCCGCACGTCCCACTGACATGTCATCAGTCAGGGGCACCGAGCCTCATGGGTAACTCGGGAGGTGTCAAGCCCCCACCTGCTCCTAAACCTCTCCCTCACCCACTTGCTGTAGTGCTGGAAGTTTCACCAAGAGAGCCATCCCAGAAGACACCTCCGGCTGCCTGTGAGGTAGGAGGGACAGGCCCCAGCCTAGCTGGGACTCAGCACACTGAATGACCACGAGCACAGCTCACTATAGCCAGTGAGTCCTGACGGTGAGTTCTAATGAGAGTCAGAAGTGGCCTCGAAAGGGCCCTGGGGAGGCCAGGTCTTGCCCAGAGTGCTGGGGTGAGGCTGTGGAAGCTTCAGAGAGAATCCTCAGCTGCAGCCAGTCACCTTAGGTGACGCCCTCAACGCCGGAGAGCCCTTGCTTCAAGATGGCGCGCGGCTGAGGCAGGTGTCAGGCCCCTCTGAGTCCACACGCTCATGGGTTCCCTCCTATATTGAATCTGGGCTGGCCTGTGACTTGTAGCCAAAGTGAGGCTGTGCAAGTTCTAGGCCCGAGCCCGAAGACGCCTTCTGACCTCCGCTTTTGCTCTGTTGGGGTTTCTGAGGCCCCTTGTAAGGAAGTCTGGATCTTCCTCTTAGAAAAGTTATGTGCAGAAAAACAGAAGAAAAGAAAAAAGGAAAGAAGAAAAGAAAAGAAAAAAAAAGAAAAAAGAGAAAAGAAGAGAAAAGTGCCGAGAAAGGCCTAGAGGATGAAAGACCAGGAGGAGAGAAAATTCCAGTGTTCCCGTCTTCCCACCTCAGGGGCCAGTCTTGAGAAGGGGGTCACTTTGGATTCTCAGCCCAAATTGTAGCCATAGCCAAGCCCAGCCAAAGCACACAGAGCTGCCCAGCCAACCCCCAACATCAGAAGCCATAAAGCGGTTGCTATTTTAAGCCATGTTACTTTGGGCTGGGTTGTTATGCAGTAATAGATGACTCTCTTATCTGTGGTCCCTAGAACCACCCTCCCTCTGCTACCTGCTTCTGGCTAACCACCTCCCAAAGCCCAGGGAAAGACCCCCTAGCGAAGCAGATACACTTGTACCAACTAGAATTCCTACCCAGGGGGTTACCCAGGGTAAGGTGGTGGAAATGGCCCATCCTGAATGCAGGCATTTAGAACTTCGATGAATAAAAGTTTTTCAGGGAAGAGTGTTTTTGTCACGGGCATGGTTTAGAATTGCTAGGGCATGTTAGGATAAAAAGCAGACTACCTTTCAATCATTCTCATGATTATTTTTAAATTCTTTAAGGCAATGCACCTATTATTGCTTGCACCTGGAGCAGACCGTGCTCCTTGGCCCACCCTTGGAATGCCATGGTCCTCGGTCCTCCTAGTGACCATGCAAGCTCTCAGAAGGGAGTATTGGGAAGAGGTTGAATTTGGAACTGGCTCAAAGGCCCAAAGAAGGAAACACAGTAGTGTTTTCTTGGACCTTCGTTATATGTAGGGTTTTTGCAGGTGTTACTGCTTTAATCCTCGCAGTGACTCTGCCTGCATTTTGACAGAGGGAGGCAGGAGGCTCTCCAGGATGGGCGATTTGCCTGAGTTCACAAGCAAGGACGTGATGGGGCTGCATGTGGACACAAGGTTTTTTCATGTTGGACTCCAGAACTAATGAGGGTGGAGGAAAATTAAGCCCCCGTCCCAAAGACTAGGACACTCTGGGCAAGGCCAGGGTGCTCTCTGACAGGCTATGGTGGCCCCCTCCTAAATGCCATTCTGAGAGTTTTACCCCCCTTTTCTTTCTTTCTTTTTTTAAAGAGTAGCATTTTTTCTTAAGATTTTATTTATTTATTTGAGAGAGAGAGAGATCACAAGTAGGCAGAGAGGCAGGCAGAGAGAGAGCAAAGGAAACATGCTCCCTGCTGAGCAGAGAGCCCGATGCGGGCCTTGATCCCAGGACTCTGAGATCATGACCTGAGCCGAAGGCAGAGGCTTGAACCCACTGAGCCACCCAGGCACCCTGTATCCCCTTTTCATAACCACCCCAAGGAGTGAAATCCTGCTCCTCCTCCTCCCTTTTACAGCACTGACACACAGTGCACGGGTTAGGGGGTGCAGGACAACCTGGGGTCGAATCCTAGTGCTGCCCTTAGCAGCAGAGGTATTTGACCTTGGACAAATTTCTCAAGCTCTCTTTGCCCCCCCTCTTTTCTTTTCCCCAAAAATAGGATTAAAAAGAGGATTTATTTCATTAAAACTGATGTGAGACTTAAATGAGTTGATATACATTAAAAATGTGGACTCTGGCATATAATATTTTTTTAAATTTTATTTGACAGACAGAAACATAGCCAGAGAGGGAACACAAGCAGGGGGAGTGAGAGAGGGAGAAGCAGGCTTCCCACCGAGCAGGGAGCCCGATGTGGGGCTCGATCCCAGGTCTCCGAGATCATGACCTGAGCCAAAGGCAGTCACTTAACTAACTGAGCCACACAGGCGCCCCATGGCATATAGTATTTTTAATTAAGAATCACTAATAAAACATGACAGGCAGGTACTTCAAGAACAATATTAACTCATTCAATTCTTCCAACAACCCTATCCAATAGGTACTATTATTATCTCCATTTAACAGATGGGAGACTTGGGGCTCAGAAAGCCTAAATGACTCACTGGATGGGGATGGCAGGCTGGGGGGGGGGGTCACAGAGCTAGCAAGTGGCAGCGCCAGGATTCAAACCCAGATCGGACTGCCTCCACACATGGGCTTCACGTCGACTCAGGGCTGCGCTCAGTGAATATTACCTAGATTATCTTACCCAATTGCCCCTGAATAAAGTCCAGCCCCTCCTCTACCTCGCTCTCCACTTCTCTTCCATAGACGTTAGACCAGGGTCCCTTTTCATCCCATAAAAACAAAAAGCAGAGTGGCTAAAGCGGGTACCGTTTCCATCCATCAAGTAGACAGATTACGAAGCTTGGTAACATCAAGGATCATCAAGAATAGGAGGAAGTGGTGGTTTCCCGCGCTGCTGGAGGAAGTGTTTATGGTAAATCTTTGAAAGGACTGTTTAGAAGAGATTATTAAAATTAAAACCATGCATGCCTTACAACCCAACCATGCCATTTCTTGGTGTCTACTCTAGAGAGACAGGTGCACATATGCACAAGGTGACATGGGCACAGTGTCTACTTCTGCATTGTTGACAGTGACAAACCAGGGACAAACTAAGTGTCCATCCACAGAGGATGGCTACCCGAAGTAGACAGCCACCTCCTGCCCTGTCCACCGTGGAGCATCACACCGTGGTGAAAACAGTGTGACAGCTCTGCAGGCCCTCACCTGGAAGGCTCACCAGGAGAGTGTTCGTTCATTCATCCAACCAACCAACATTTCCAAAGTACCTGCTGTGTGCCAGACATTCCTCTAGGTCCTGGGGACACAGCTGTGAACAGGAAGGACCAAAGTCCCTGACTTTGTGGAGCTTCCAATCCCTGCTGAGTGAAAGAAGCAAAGCTGCAGAGCAACACAGGGAAAGCCATTTATGTAAAAATAAAACCACACCACAGAATGATGATGCTTTTTAAGGGTATTCACATACATGTGTAAGTATGTAGAAGAACTGAAAGGTACACACCAAATTACTACTAGTGATCATCTCTGGGAGATCAAGAGGAGAGACTAAGACTTAAGGTTGGTTAGCATTATCATTTTCTATGATAAGAATTTGTGTATTACTTTTGTAATGAAATTTTAATATTAAAATGGGGAAAATTGATCAAGGAGTGGGCTTTCTATGGCACAACCCTTGAAATTAGACAAACTTGGTGGCTTCATGTAATCAGGCTACCATAACACAATACCAGTGACCAGGTGGTTTAAAAAACACACCTTTATTTCTCACAGTTTCAGAGATTGGGAAGTCCAAGATCAAGGCACTGACCAGTTGGATTCCTGGCAAAAGCCCTTTTCCTGGCTTATAGAGAGCCACCTTTTCACTGTGTCCTCACAGGACAGAAGAAGGGAGAGAAAGCCCTGGTTTCGCTTTCTGTTCTTGTAAGGACACTGATCCTATCATGGGCTCCCACCCTCATGGCCTCATCTGAACCCATTTACCACCCAAAGGCCCCATTTTCAAATACCATCAATCACATCGGCAATTAGGACTTCAAATATGGATTCACAGGAAGGGGACACAAACATTCAGTCCCCTAACACCTGAGTTCAAATCCCAGCCATTTACTGTGTATATATATGCATTAATTAATAATTAAGGTAATTAATGCAATAAATAATTAATGTAATTAAATAATAATACAAATGTATTATTCTCTCTCAAACTCTGTTTACTCAGCTGTGAAAATGGGGCAAACACTCCTAACTTCTCTGGATGATGATGAGTTTAGGAAGACCCATATAAGAAATGCCTGACCTATTAATGTTAGTCCCATTTTCCTGAACCTGCCTCCCTGCTGGACCTGCACCAGACCTCCTTGTCTTTCTGCCAACTTCTCTCACCTCATGAACATGACTTCCTGTCCTTGAGCTTCTGCGTTAAGGTTTGTGAATGAAGGAGACTCAACCTGTGTGCTGATGTCCTCCAGCCAAAGTAATCAGGAATGTACTTGTGGTTGCACAAATTTGGGCTTATTGATTTGTTGCAAGGAGGCAAACACAAGTGATGGAGAACTGTGGGCTGTCTGTGGGTTGTAAGAGAGGATTAGAAATGAATTATTGTAGGATTTGGACTCATAGTAGGTGATTTGGGGGAGGGTTCAAGGAAGTGGGGCTTTGCTCTGGATGAGATGCTGTCAGGAAGTTGGAGCAATTCTATGGTTGGGTATCTTAATGATGCTTATCTGGAAGAAAACAGGAATAGTTCTAGGTTAAAGCTGTAATTCGTAAAGAAGCAGCTATATCCAATTAGCCCAGATAGGGGAGTAGTTGGTCATCTTAAGGTTTGGATAATGTTCTTGTTTTTGTCTATGTTCATGATCATGAAGACGTGATCTTGAAGCAGTTTTCACCTTGACATCACGGTCACAGAGTGGCTTCATCTGATGTTGGTGTTCTGTGAAATTGTGTACAGTCATCAGGAAAGCACGACAGTCCACCTGTGAGTGCCAGCCAGGTCAATCAAAGAATTTTTAGGGTCCTTGGCTTGTGTTGGAGGAAGAGAATGATGTTAGCCCTTATCTTCCACCTTTTCCCTGGAGAATTCCAAGGGCTCTCCTACCCCCAAGCAGTATCCAAGGCAATAGGGGACCTAAAGGTCAGGAATCTGCATCCTCAGCAGCTGCAAAAGCAGATAGGAGTGAAGTCAGAATAGGAGTGGGGGGAAAGATGGGGTTGTTTCCTGTTCAGAAGGTAGGAACACTATCCCCAGCCCATTGCAGGGCTCAGGGAGGGTGGAGGAAGTGAAGAAGGTCCTGGGGTCAGAGAATTCGGACATGTTACTGCCACAGAGACACTTAGAGCATCAAGCGGAACACAGACTATACTTGCAGAACTGTTTCCTTGAATGAAATCCTGTACAGAAATCCAGTACATAACACAGACATCAGCAGAGCCACTGAAGCTGAATAGAGGAGTGGGGTGTCCAGAAGCCTGCTCACACCCCTGCCTGGAGCCCCCTTATCAGTGGTTCCTGAATCATCACAGGGGATGATTAGAACTTAGACCTCTGAGGGTTGCAGGGTTAAAATCCCTCATCTCACTCCACATTGCACTTTCTAGAAGTCTAAAAAGGAATGGTTCCTTTTCCAAGGAACTACCCCCTTACTGACCTTCTAGATTCTTCTGGGTTCTCCATGGTGAGGGACTTTCTCCGAATCTCATCCAGGTCTTCTTCCAACAAGATTTTGACTCTCAAGAACTTCTCTTTGGGAGATGTTGGTCAAAGGGTACAAAGTTGCAAGTTACGTGGGATGAATAAGTCTAGTGATCTAATGTATGGACATGATAACTGTACCTTATAATACTGTATTGAACCCTGGAAACTTGCTAAGAGAGGAGTTATGAGCTGTACTCATCACACACAAAATGGTAACCGTGGGAGGACATGATGTGTTCATTAGCTTGACTGTAGTAATCACTTCACTGTGCATGTGAATACCAGATCATATTGAACATCTTAAATACACTTTTTATTTAGAAATACATTGCTAAAAACATTTGTAAAAAAATCTCCCCTTGATGATGAAGAGGTATGATAGATTCTTCTAGAGGACTGGAACTTTTCCATATCTTGATTTGAATACATGAGAATATATATATATTAGTATACAGAGGGGCTCTGGATCTGACTAGAATGTGGCTCCCACCTGTGCATAAGAGCCAACTGTATGAATCTCTTGCAAGGTCTGCATGCAGTGACATCACATTAGTGACTTGAAATTGGTCGTGTTAGGCTTTACACCACAGTAATGGGCAAAGTTACAATCAGGGCTTTTTTTCCTCCTGAAGAGCCAGTTAAACATTTACCAGCACACTGTTGGGTGTATACATATATAAATATTCACTGTGCTGTGCACCAAAATCTGTGCATTTTACTGCATGTGTGTTATACCTCAATATAAAGATCTGGGCCTCCAGTCCCCAGGTTCCATGACTGCAACCTAAAATATCCTACTGATTATCTGTCTTCTTCCTGTAAGTTCTGTGAGGGCAAGGACTTCATCTGCTTTGTTCATTACCCACTGATCAGTGGTTGCAGGAAAAAAAGAACTTCCATGATGCTAGGGCACGTTGGACCATCCCAAGAGTGTGTCTATCTGCGATCCACCTAGGTTTATGCCAAGTAGCCTTTGAGATTTCCACTTATACTCAGCAGCATAAACCCAGGCAGGTAACAGATAGGCGCATCCTTGGGATGGGTGCTCAGGCAATTAAAAGCTACAAGACTGGCATGGTTTCTTGTCCCCACTACTCTGCTATATTTGAAGTATTAGCCGTATTTGCCTTTGCCTGTACCCTTCCATTCTCTATAGATAGAATTAACTACTATTTCCTCTCTTGTTGTTTGCTGGTCTCCAAACAGAGCACTTACTGTGTTTGCTCTATTTAATTGGGGGTCATGTCCATTTCTCCTGCAAGGCTAGAGGTTGTTTAAGAAGGACCACATCTTCCTGGTCTCTGCATGGACAAGCCTGTGGGGCTTACATGCACCACAACCTGACTAGGGGCCTGTCAAATGAATGAAATGGGCTTTAAGAGAGGAAAGAGTAATTAGATCTGGATGAAGAAGAACCTGCCCCCACTGAACAAAGTCACATAATTGCCAAGACAAGGGTGACTCTTTGGAAACTGGAAAGGCCAGCGTGGTTTGGGATGTGGTCCAGCTCGGTGGTGGGGTCTGACCAAGTAGCCTTTGAGAGCTCCACTTCTACAACCTCACTATTCAAAGCACAGGGCATGGCTGTGAATATGAGCACCAAGTCAGAAGTTGCTCCGCTGTGTACTAGGTTGGGTACATCCCAGATCTGGCACAGAGACACTCCCTCCACACACACAACCTTCTAGACTCTTCTGGATCCTCCAGGACCAGGAGATTTTGCTCACATTTAATCCAGGTCTCCTTTTAACAAGGTATTTTATCCTTAAACGTCTCCTTGTCTGGAGGATGGGACACAAGAGGGAGGCAGTCGGCATGCTAAAAATGTTCTAGAAATTGGTCTGGGTGATGGCCACAGGAGTGCTTTTGTCTGTAAAAGGTCATGGTGTCTAAGCCTAATTGTGCATTTTGTGTGAGTTACACCTCAATGAAAAAGTAAAAGAAAGGGGCGCCTGGGTGGGTCAATCATTAAGTGTCTGCCTTCAGCTCAGGTCAAGATCCCGGAGTCCTGGGTTTGAGCATCGGGCTTACTGCTCGGCAGGAAACCTGCTTCTCCCTCTCCAGCTCTCCCTACTTGTGTTGCCTCTCCTACGGTCTCCTACTGTCAAATAAATGAAAAATTGTTAAAAAAAAAAAAAAAAAGAGAGAAAGAAAGAAAAAGTAAAAGAAAGAAAACTGAAACTGTCTCCCTGTTGAGGAAGGAGCTAGCCAGGTGAGCATGCCTCCGCCACCTGTAGGGAATCCTGAGCCAAAGGCCAGCAGGGACAGAAGGCTCCCAGAGGCTGGGCTAACCAGGAGACAGAAGATGGAGGGGTGGTGAAAATAAAAACCTCTCAGCCTTCCCTGGAAAGATAAGGGTGCTAGGGCATTTGGGGTCAGTCCAGAGGAAGCCACTGGGCTTCGAGGAAACCCTTGGGAATGCAAAGGGCAGAAAGGAGTCAGAAGGAAAGCAGCGGGCTGCACTTGCCGGGCTGTGTCTGTCTCAGAGGAAGGCCGAGGCAGGCTGGGGATGAGGGGAGGGGGAAGACAGTGTGACTGCGTCTGATCTACAGTGACGAGTACCAATGTTAACTGTCACCTCTCATCTCCAAACTAAATCACACCTGGAATTGGAGGCGCGGAGGAGCTGATAGAGTCAGCCTCGCAGAGGCTACAAGTCAATCAGTGCGGAGATGCGCATGGAGACACTGGCTCCATGAGACCGGGCGCCTTCATTCATTCCGGGATTTATACTTGTCAGGCTGCTGCCTGGGGCTGGACGGGAGGAGGGGTGGGCCGGCTGGTTTCACTCCAGCTCCACTTAAAATGGGATGACTGGCGGCTTCTCTCCAGGGGCGCTGCAGGCTAGGTCCACTTGTTTTTGCTGTCCCTCCGACTTCCAGGGCAGTGGGCTTCAGGCTCAAGGAGTGGGAAGAAGCCCAGCAGTGGGCAGATTGGGAAAGATGGGTGGTCTCAGGCCCGGGGGTTCTGGGTGTCCGGGGCCCCAGTTGGGGCATGTGTTTGGAAAGGAGCAGAGGGGCCCTTTGGGGAAGTGGGGTAGATTTAAACAGACTACGTTGGAGCAATTCTACCTGTGGTCAAATGAAATGTGGTCAAATGAATTTGTTTTGCTTTTTATTCATTCTTTACTCATGCAGTCAGTGGTATTCATTGAGGCTCTAGGCGAAATGCAGAGTCCAACAGTACTGAGCCCCCATATTCTATGAAAAAGGAGGACTTAAAGTGTCGCGAACTTCTTAGGCTGATGTTTCTGTCATAGAATCAGCGTATGAATCTATAGCTCCATCCCTCCATAATCCTCAACACATTTATAAAGTGCTTTTTCACATATAAACATAACTATGCTAAGTGCTGTGCCAAGGAAAATGCCTGGAGATATCAATTCCAGATGGAGAGAAAAACATTGAGTTTCCACTGCTGTTTAAACATTTTTTATTTTTGTTACTATGAAAGCAATATAACTTTATTACAGAAAATCTAGAGCAATAGGGAGGGGAGAAGCCACCTAAAGACAAAGCCGGCATTTTGATATGCTTCCTTCTTGTCTTTTTTCTTATAGATCTTTAACTTTTTTTTCTCAAAGGCCCATAGCCCAGGGCATGTCCTTTGTCACTGAGTGTGGAGTTAGGGTAGAAGCTTCATTTTCTCTTCTGACCCCTGATCAGAGTGACCCCTGAGGACATGGCTTCATTCTGCCTGGTACCCGGGCACAGAAATGGTGATTCAGGCATTTGGCAGGCTGATCTCTTAATCCAGATTGGTGTAGTCATTTGAAACTGAAAGCAGCTCCTTTTTATGTCGCCTGCTTCTCGGCATTAACTTCTCTTTGATGTAATTTTTGCTTCCGATGCTCTCTCCCTTCATGGGTTAGATTAGTGTGAAATTGGCCTGGCTCCTCCAGAGACTGCAGTGTTAAGCTTCAAATACTTGGTCCTTATTGGAAATCCTTAACCCACATCAGGGAGAAAAGTGGCAGCATTACTTGGTAGTGGGGGATGGTGGTGGCAGGGAATGAGGAGGAAGATTGGGTGCAGGGCAACAGGGAGAGAAGTGCTTATTGGCAAGAAGAGGATGGGGAAGTTGAGACTCCTCTCCATTTATTGACTGCTGAAGATCTCCTCACCTTGATGTTGGGGAGAAAGGTAAGGATGGATCTTAGGGAACTTGAAAACATGGTAATAGTGGAAGAAATCTAGTTGGCTAGAGCTCTGGCTGGAGCTGTCCAAAGGTCTCGGTTCTGAAAGGAAGGTGACAGTGTTTGGGAAAGTAACAGGGTGATGTTACTTTTCCTAACCCTGTCTAGATCCCTGGGTTACACCTGCTCCTTTGAATGTTCCATCTGGTTCAGGTGTGACCTTGCAGTACATACAAGATATAGTTACCAACATTCTGTGAGAACTGGCAGAAGTAGGTCCCTTCACCTGTTCTGTCCTGCTTTCTTACCTACTCCCATCTGGCAGAGAAGAATGACAATTTGTCATTGAGCCAGGTTCCTGGAGGGAATACTCAACTGCAAGGGAGACTCAACTGAGCCTCTGACCTAGGAGAGGGCTTCCCCCTAGTTTTAAGGCAGGACTGGGTGTGTGGAGGGATGCTCTTGGGTGATTTGAAGAGAAGAGTTGCTCCAGGCTTGGGATAGTGCTTCAGCTTACTCCCCAGTGACAACCTCAGACCTTCTGCCCTTGAATTCAGATTGCTGTCTGAGGAGATCACTGGAGGACAGAAGCTGCCAGGGGTGATTCTGATGGCCAAACTGGCCCGCGCTATCCATAGAGGAAATAATCACCCATTGCCTGCCCGTCAGAATGTCCTGGGGGAACTTCAGACTCTCCATTCAAAGAAGTTTAGTTCCAGATGTTTCACGTTGGTTATCAGCCAACAGAATTTGCCCCATAATTCCCATCCACCATTCTCTGCCAGACCTTCAACTGTGCTCTGCACCACCCCCTCCACTTCTGTTTCAGGTTCTTTTCTTCCCTGCAATGTTTCATTCCCCAGCCTCGATCCGATAACTCTATGACCTCTTTTTCCTTGGCCCCGTTCTCTGTTCCTTCTCCTCACTCCTTGCACGTCCTTGCACCTACCTTCCCACTCACCTGGGTCCTCAGCTTTGCCCCATTCTTCCCCCAGCTTGGCCCACCTGTCCCCACTCAGTGCCCCTGCCCCTGCCAGGTCTCTGCACAGTGGAAGGGCCCAGACCCACTGTGGTTTATTTAGCCTTGTGCCTCCTTGTGCATGGGCCCTCCTCTCCCTTTCTTGAGTCCGCAAATCACTCCTTCCAGTGTCAGCCGGCAAATTGGTTTATCCTCCCCCCAACCCGGCTTTCATTACCTTGCCGAAATGAAGCGATATCTCCTCGGCGGAGGCTTCCCGTCCGTGCCGCCGCTGGCATAATAAATGAAGACAAAGTGCTGGCGGCGTAGACCATCTCTCCCACCGCACCACCAGCCGCTGCCAGCTTCATTATTCGCTTAAGTTGCCGGAGAGAATTACTTAACCCTGACCCGTGTATTAGGGGCCTGTATTAATGCCACGACAGGCGCCTCTTACGGCAGAGAACAATTTATTAGTGCCGAAACAGGCTGCTTTTCTCTGTCATTTTTCCAATCTGAGCTTTGAACACACATCATTAAACTTGTCTGACTCTCTCCCCTTCTCCATCATTCCTTTTTCATTTTTTTAAACAGAAAGCACCGTACAGAATGGAGATTGTTCTGAAAATCTCCAAGTGCCTTGCTCTCTTCGCTCTCTTTTCTCCTATTTCTTTTCTTCTTTTCCTCTTTCCAGTTCTTTCTTTGGCCTCTTTTTGGTTTTGGTCTCTTTGCTGGTGGCTTTCCCACTTTTAGGGGCAGAAAAAGGATGGGAGGGAACATTTGACTCCTGGAAGAGAATCCCTTTGGTTGTGGGGGTGGGGAATAAAGCAAGCAGAGCTCCCTGAGAGTCCCTTCAGCCCTGAGTCAGGTTTCTCCCCCAGATTCCTTTTCCAGAGGCAACCTTCTTTGTGCCTCCAGCTGGGAGCGTCTAATTTGAAACCAGGCATTGGGATCAATTCTGGGAGCTAAAGGACCCGGATGTGAGGAAGGACCAGGTAGGGTTCCTGTGTGTCATGGGGACTTCATCATGTCCACATATGGGAAAGAAAGTTGGGAGGGGTTCAGAAGCACCCTGATATAGCTATGTGGTGTCTGAACCCCCTGAGCCCTGGTGTGGTGGCTGGCCACAGCCTGGGAAGGGACCACATGCCTGGCCGTCCCTGACACCACGTCAGCTTCAGGTGTTGTTTTCACCAGTCCCCCCCTCCACCGTTGCTTTGTCCCAGCACCTGAGCTCCACCGGGTCCTGGCTCTTCTGGCATTGCGCCCGCCCTTGTCCCTAGCACTACTGCCCTTCCGAGCCGAGCCTCAGGGAGCCATTCTCTGAAGCAGCGCTTGCCACTTCTCAGGAGTGACTATTTCCTGTCTTCTGTATCGGGGACATGTGTGACCACTGTCTTAGTTCGTGTTCCCCTGAAAGCAGAGCTTGAGCATATCTGGGCACAAATACTGTGAAAGCTGACTTCAGGAAACCGGGGTGAAAGGTGACGAAAGTGAGGCCTATAAGAAGGAAAAATCAATGAAAGAGTGTGTTATCCAGAGGGGCTGTTATAGGAGTGGGGTTTGACTCCCCCAGACCTTCAGAGCTGGGTTCAGAACACTCTTAGAATCACCCTTCTGGAAAGCCTGGGATGTTTGCCCAGAGACTCTTGCCCCCCCCACATTGACTAAGGGTTGCCCCTGGGGGTAGGAACGCTTCCATGCCGTTCCTCGGTACTCATCACCACGCGAGTGGTAATGCTGAGCACCTGCTTCTTTGAGAAGTCTCCAGAGCAGAAAACTGGAGAGATAGAACATAGTGTTTCTCCAGGCAGGGTTGCATGGGCCAGGTTCGCATGGATCTGAGCAGCACAGCTATGGCTGAAATCAGAGGTGGGCCGAGAGGATGTGAGGTAGCATCAAGGGCCACTCTGCCTGCCACCAGCCCCTGTGCCTGCCTCCTCTCCCCACCCCTTCCTCTTATCCCCATCCTCCCCCCACCCCAGGGCAGGGGGGGGGGATGGGGGCCAGCAGCCACCAGCAGCTCTCAGCGCTGTCCAGGGGCTTTTGACACAAATGGCCCAGCAGATTGGGTGGATGGCAGGGAACATAAACCAGTGAAGCAAGATGGGGGTCAATAAATAGGGACTGGCAAATCACAGTAGAGATGATCTTGTAAAGATAATGATATAATTCTGGAGCCCCTAGGTGGCTTAGTCGTTAGGCATCTGCCTTCGACTATGATCATGATCCCGGAGTCAGTCCTGGGATGGGGTCCTGGGATGGGGGTCCGGGGATGGGGTCCCGGGATGGAGTCCCGCAGGGAGCCTGCTTCTCCCTCTCTCAATCCCCCTGCTTGTGTTCCCTCTCTTGCTGTGTTTCTGTCAAATAAATAAATAAAATCTTTTTTAAAAAAAGATAATGACATAATTTTATAAGTATGGACTATTAGACCGACCTCTTTGGGAGCTAGGAAATTTGACTGCAGACTACTGATGTAGCATCAGGGCGGATGGAGTCTTTAGAGATGATGTGACTTTTGTGAAGTTTTTACTCACTTTTTTACATTCTTTGCAGCTGGAGCAGATGGCTTTGGGACTCCTTTGGAAATGAGTACTGGGGAAAGGGGCCAAAGAGGAGGAAAGCCCATCGAATTCAAAAGGCCAGTGGCTTTCTCCCTAGCCCAGTCCTCCCCAAATTCCCCTGGCCTCCAGATCCCCACAACCCTCCCTCCTGCTTAGCTCAATAGCTCTTGAAAGTTCTCTAATCACCTCCCGGCTTCCTGCATTAATGAGCCTCTCATCTCACTGATGGCAATCAGAATATTTGCTTATGAAAGGGACACGGTTAATAACACGATGGCTCCCCTCCGCCTTCTTCCTTCCTCTCTTCCCCCCTCCTCTTCCCTCGCCCTCCACACAATTCTCTCAATTAACGATAGGCAGAAATTAATTTTTCCCTTCGATCGAAACAATTGCAGGGAAGCGGATTGCCAGCGTCGCTCCAGATAGGGACTGCTCCCAGCAGAGTGGAGAGAAAGGAGGGGAGATGGAGGAGATACGCACGGCCCTATCTGCAGGCACAGGACAGAGTAATACAAATGTTATCCTTAGAAATGTACTTAAAGAGGATATGTTTATAATTCGGAGGGGATTTTCTGGGGCTCTCCTGCCCTCCCTGACTCTCCAGGGCACTCCACTCGACTTACTTCTGTATGGCAGCACTCAGAGTTTGTTGGGAATTTTGCTCCTGCTGCCTCAGTGAGTGCAGCGAGCTTGGGGTGAGAAGGGAGAACAGGTTGGGGGGGGAGGGGCTGTCAAGGCCATTGTCTCCAGGTCAATACCGACAGTGCTCGCTTTACAGGCCAAAAGCCAAACACCATGTGTCAGATCTGGCTGTTATTAGGGGTCTGGCTTATTTGCCTTTACCCTCCCTTCTGTGCCTGCCTAGACTTTTGTGTTAGGCCTCCTTCCCAGTCCATTCCTCCACATAGGTAGGGAGGCAGGGGCCTTCGTAGAAGCCAAGACCATATCCTAGCAAAGTGGGTATGAGAACACAGCCTCTGGAGCCAGCCAGCCTGGGTTTGAAGGCAACTGTGCTGCTTAACAGCTGTGTGACCGCAGGCCAGTTACCTCACTTCTCTGTGCCCTGGTTTCCTCATCTGTAAAATGGTGATCACGCCTGCCTCACAGGTTTGTTAGAAGGATGAGATGAATATTAGTAAGAACTTAGAATAGTATTTGATAGGTACCAAGTGTTATTCGTATGCTGACTAAAGAAGTTAAAAAAAAAAAAAGAGGTTATAGATCCCTGTGGCAGTCAAAAACGTGTTGATCCATTCATTCAACCAACATTTGTTGTCCTATGGAGGATATACATATTTTAAGGATTTGATGATCTCTACACGCCAGTTTTAATATAGCCAACGGTAATATGGGCAGAATTCACCAGAAGAGTGGTGGGTGAGGTGCTGTGGGATTTCAGAAGGAGGAAGGAGGGAAATTCAGGCAGGGTTGGCTGCTGAGGAGGTGGCCTCTGAGCCAAACTTTGAAGGAATGTTGAATTCTTTCTATAGGTTGGGAAACGTCGTTTCTGGGCCGAGGGGGAGGAAGAATGAGAGCCCCTCCCTGTAAGGCCAACAGGTCAGGCGGGGAAA
>PITA01016057.1:0-47825 GCA_004023965.1 Spilogale gracilis | reverse complement strand
GAATGTTCTTGATGTCAGTCACCACCTATGTAATTCCCAGCTGATGTGGCCTGGAACATAAGCTTTCCTGGAGAAGGTGGTGTGGGAAAAGTCTCTGAGCAGAGAATGTGCCCTAACAAAAGCAATAACCTCCTTGGAATGGATTGTAGACTTCACTGGTCATACGCCAAACTGTGTGTGGTGTGCACACGTGCGTGTAAGAACACCACTTCCAAATGCATATTTCAGAGCTCATAAAAAATAATTGATCCAATATTCAAAAATTTAGAAAAAAAATGTGAACAAGCTTGGCCATCTGTTCATTCAAGTAATTCATAAAACATCAATTCCAGATGGGTATTAAACCTTAGACATTCACTTACTCTACCCTTTTGTACTCGTTTTTTTCAATTATAAGATAGTCTCTTTTATTTTGTTTGTAGAACCAATCCCTTCCCAACATTTATACTTCTACACAAAGAAGTCCCGTTAACCCTTCACTAGCAAGGATTGATTCGAAGATGGGCTTTAGGGTGCCTGGGTGGCTCAGTGGGTTAAGCCTCTGCCTTCGGCTCAGGTCATGATCTCAGGGTCCTGGGATCGAGGCCCGCATCGGGCTCTCTGCTCAGCGGGGAGCCTGCTTCCTCCTCTCTCTCTGCCTACTTGTGATCTCTCTCTCTGTCAAATAAATAAATAAAATATTTAAAAAGAAAGAAAGAAAGAAAGAAAGAAAGAAAGAAAGAAAGAAAGAAAGAAAGAAAGAAAGAAAGAAAGAAGGAAGACGGGCTTTATTACCATCACTCAGCCCTTCCTGGGGTGGCACAGAACTTACCAACTGTTGGCCGTAGTTCATGCACTTGGCATGACATTGCTAGGAGCTTGGACTCTGCTGGTTATCTTGGCACACTACTTTGTTTTCTTTTCTTTCTTTCTTTTTTTTTTAAGATTTGATTTATTTATTTGAGAGAGAGAGAGAGAGAGAGCATGAAAAGGGAGAAGGTCAGAGGGAGAAGCAGACTCCCCGCAGAGCTGGGAGCCCAATGCAGGGCTCGATCCCTGGACTCCAGGATCATGACCTGAGCTGAAGGCAGTGGCTTAACCAACAGAGCCACCCAGGTGCCCCACTACTTTGTTTTCATTTCTGAAGAGTCAGATGTCTCACAAATGTAACACTGTAGGTCGGAGGGTTCAAAGACATACATAGGTATTTAAAGGTGTGGAATAGCTAGAAATGTTTTCCATCACCTTTACACTATTACCGGTGCTTCTTTGGTTATATTTTCATGGCACTGCTCAGGAAAACTTTTTCTAGCATATAGTTTGTGCCCTTCATTTTTTTTTCTATAAAGCAATGTATTAGAATAAACCATTTTTAAAGTCACAGTTGTATTACAAAGGGAAAAGCTGCATTTTAAGTCAAGTGTTTTACACTGAAATAGTTATGTCAAACTTGATTTTTTTTTTATTTTTAAAGATTTTGCTTATTTATTTGAGAGGGAGAGAGAGAGCATGAACAAGCAGGAGCACAAGAGCAGGGAGAGGGAGAAGCAGACTCCCAGCGGAGCAGGGAGCCTGAGACAGGGCTCTATCCCAGGACCCTGGGATCATGACCCGAGCTGAAGGCAGACGCTTAACCACCTGAGCCACCCAGGCGCCCCTGAAATTTAATTTTACTTAATATGAAGGTGTTCAAATAAAGACATTTAAAATATTTATCTTACGGTTATTTTACATTCCCATTGTGTTGTAAGTAAATTATTTTTTCAAACAACTTGCTAGTTCAGCAATACTTTATTTTCATACTGTTTCAGCAATTCCAAAAAAGATTTTATAGAAGTTAAATGTAGAATTGAAGAAGATATTTGTAATACCTGCTTGAGTTTGTTTTCAGTTATTTCAATAGGGAAACAGTGATTTTCAATCGACATTCATTCTAATGAGCTGCATAATTCTTTTGCTTAAGGTTGTTTTACAACACCTGTCCCAACCTACTTTGATCTGTACATGGCGCAGCGGGGATATTACCAGAGTGAGGAATACTTATCAGTGAGACAAAGACCAAAGGAAAAATAAATTACAATCACAAAGAGTATGCAGTTAGATCTGTGCTATGAAATTAAAATGGCTTAAATGTCCATGTTTTCTCTTTTTCAGACATATTTTCTGTCAATTACAGAGAAAATGAGAAGTAATTATCTATTACACCTAAGATTTTGTCTAACTGTATGTATAAATACAGGTAAAATCTCATGCTAAGAAGTTTAATAATTATATCTGTATTAAATTTCAGAAATTCGGTTTACCTCTCAGCTAACAACTCATATTAACTGTGGTACAGATAAATTACACATAAATTAAAAATAAATTTTTATTTGTATATATAAATAAATAAAATACACATAAATTCTAGGTGGTCAACACCCACATGTAATAGGCATGTTCATATTTTTATTAAGCATGTATTAACCATGATTAGCCCACATTTCTAACCAATGGAGATCATAAGCTCTTCGGTAATACCGAGTGCACACAGACCCTGAACTTGAATACTTCTGCTATGCTAAATATGCTCGCCAGTTAGAATACTGTGAGACAAAATGCTGTGCTTACGGCATTTAGGCATCAGAAGTGGTTTTACTGTTTTGCAGGCTTCTGCCGTGCTTTGGGTTGTGATGGAATATAATCAATGCAGGGTGCTCCTAAAGAGAGGACAAACCACTCCTTGGAAAATAAAACGTCTTTGGTTCTGTTTTAAAAAAGAAATCTCCTGATGATGATATTCAGGAAAGGAGCAGACATAAAAGGGCAAGAGGCAATAACAATTTCATAGATGGAAACGACCAAGAAAGCACTGTTAAAGGACTTCAGGAATGCTGGAAATATGCTCTTCACTTGGAGTTACTAGTGTCGAAGACAGTCGTCAACACCCACCAATCAACCCAGTCTCACTGCCAGAGTTGGAACCAGAAGCTGATGCCTATCTCCAGATACGTTTAGGAGGCACCATATTTTCCCTTCTCATTAAAATTCACTTCCTAAATCTTTTCCTATCTAGCAAAATTTATTTTAATCCATATGTCTGAAGACTCATGTTAATTTATCATGCAAATATGATCTGATGGATCCTTCATTTTAAATAGGTGAAATAATGTTGAGTATTTACACATCTCTATTTTTTTTTAATTTTTCAAAGATTGTATTCATTTGACAGAGAGAGAGAAAGCACAAGCAGGAGGAGCAGCAGAGGGAGAGGGAGAAGCAGCCTCTCCACAGAGCAGGGAGCCCGATATGGGGCTCGATCTGAGGACCCTGGGAACATGACCTGAGCTCAGTGCAAACACTTAACAACTGAGCCACACAGGTACCCCTTTACACATGTCTTTATATACACATTTTAAAGCCAGCAGTACCTTCCTTGATTATTCTATTTAACAGAGGATAGCCAGAAGAAGTAAAGAGAAGATAGGGGCAAATTAATATGAATCCACAAGTACTACTAAGGAAAGGACTACAGCAGCTAAAAGCAAGTCATCTTTAAAAGTTCAAAATGCTACAGGCACCTGGCTGGCTGGCGGCAGAGCATGGGAATCCTGATCTGGAGGTCGTGAGTTTGAGCTTCATGTTGGGTGTAGAGATTACTTAGAAACAGAATCTTAAAAAAAAAAAAAAAAAAAAAAATCGAGTCCTAATGGTGAAAACCCTAACTAATTTATGAGGAAGAAAGCAATCAATCATCATGGAAAACACAACATTTGGTTCAGAGTAACATAATCCCCATCAGAATTACCTTGTATGGAGAAATGGAAACAGAAAATAGTAAATTACAATTTGTTTATGGTTTTCTAGACAATAAGGAATAGATTCTGGAAATAATTTCACTCTTGAAATATAATAAACAGGCAAATGTGCAATTATACGAGGACAAGGGTAAAAAATGCATACTGTGGTAGTAGAAAGGGAAGAAAGAAAATAAAACAAAATGTGCTATCATTGGCAAAGCAGTGAGAAGACCTGGGGCGCGGATAAAGAATTAAAGGCAGCAGACTGGGGGGACCCGAGTGTAAACCCTGTCTCTCAGCGACCCTTTCTGGAATCATGAATGAGTCAGTCCCAACCTTTCTGGGGCTCAGGTTCCTCTGGTTCAACCTGATGATCTATCAAGCCTTGTCAACTCATATATTCTGGGAATATTGCCATTTCACAAAGGACGACTTAAATAGAAAGCTCGTTTTACTTTATGCTTAGGAATGGGAATACATGTTCTTTCTTCCCCCCTAAAATTCCTAATTTCTGCAAACTTCTGATGGGAGATACTAAGTGGTGGTGATGTGGCTCATTTAGAAAAGGCACAGTAATGAAGCCACAGACGATCCCAGGTAGGGGAGAGTTCACGGACAGAAAAAACAGGAAAGAAAAGCCGAGGTGAAAATCACCAACTGCAGCCCTTGGGTGAGTTCAAGCCGGCCACAGAGGATTCCTTTCACGGCCGAAACAGAGAGCTCCCTTGCAGGAGCTCTAAGCACCCCGACTTTGGCTGGGGAGGCTCCTCGGGGGATGAGGGAGGCTGCAGCGGGCACAGCTCCTGCTCGTGTCTACAGAGCAGGTTTGCGGCCATTCAGAACCAAGTATAACAGGAGTTCTTCTCAAGGTGTTTAAATGGTCCATGAGCAAAGTTAATGACAAGAAATAATAACAGAGCTGAAAAGGAGAAGGCAGAAGGGTGAGGAGCAGCCATGCGGATATGTTCCTCTTGGTCTGATATTATCAGTCGTCTCAGTACCTGTCTCAGCGCTCCATTTCTTGCTTGTCTAGCAGCTTCCACTTTGCACCCATCTTTGGCTGCTTCCTCCTTAGAGGAGTCCGCTCAACCTTCCTCCAGGGTCTGGACGGCCAGACCAAGATGAGTCAAAGATGGAAAGATTGTGCACAGAAATTTGGTTGTATTAGGAAACTTTTTTTATAAGCAAACCACTAGGATATGGAAAAAATCTGAGTAACAGGAAAATAAGGGGCTGCATTTGGATGTGGGTGATTTATATTCAAAAGTGTCAGAGGATACTAATAGCGTGATGAGCTAGTCTGGATGAAGACAGAGAGTAAAACAGCAGACATCTTATGAAAGGAACCCAAAGAACATTTTAGAAGACTTCTTAGAGGTTTCAGATGTATGAAAGAAGGGATACTTGGGTGGTTCAGTTGGTTAAGCGTCTGCCTTTGGCTCAGGTCATGACCCCAGGGTCCTGGGATACAAACCCAGTTGGGTTCCCTCTCTCACTTTCTCAAATAAATAAAATCTTTGAAAAGAAAAAGAGAAATATGAAAGAAGGTATGTCTTGCAAACACTGGAATTAGGAAATAACAAGGAGACAAAGTACTCAGATGAACAGTCAGTAGGAACAGAGAGAAACCACCAGCTATGATAGAGATAAAGATAAGTAACAGCAAGGAAATAAGACATAACAAGACAAATCAAAATTCACATTACAATCAGAAATCGACACAAACAATAGGAACAGATGCAATAATCAAACGCATGCTGAAAAAAAACCCTTCCTGGACTGAAAAAAAAAAGCTACATTATTTTTTTAAGTGTTTCTTAAATACATCCTTTTGAAACTAGAGGGTGAAGAAATACCCTAAAAAGAGACAGGGGGAAAAATATAACCATCAACAACAAAAAACCATCACCTATTGTGGAAAACTAAAATGGCCACAACTAATCACGCCTCCTATTGTCTTTTGGAATGTATTTGCAGTTCCTCCTATCAAGAGGTAAGAGTCCATGTTACCATCCTTTGAATCTGGTCTGGTTCTGTGCCTTACCTTTGCCAATAAGAATGTCAGGGAAAAAAAGAAGGAAAAAAAATCTCAGAAACATCAGAAATAGCTGTGTACCAGTTCCAAGCCTTTCTTGGAAGCCTGCCATTTGAATAAGCCAGGCTAATATGAGACAGAGAGAGTGCCCAATGGGGTTCAATCCCAGGTCATCAGAGTCCAGACAGCCTGCCAAAGCCTTAGGTGCTTAAAGGTGAGAGACCGCGGGTAAAATCAGCACAAGCATGTCTCTACCCTACAGGGGACCGCATAGGTACGAGAAAGCCCAACCAAGACCAGAAGAATACACAGACTTCCCCCAAACCAACAAAAAAGAAGAAGGGATTATTACGGTGAGCCACTGAATTTCTGAAGGGTTTTGTTACACAGCACTAGTTAACTGATTTACCTAAAGAGGAACAAGAAATTGTAACCCGTGCAGATGCGCACGCACACACACACGCGCGCACACACACACACACACACCTATGTGCATGCACAAATCTACAAAAATATGAAAAATGTTGAAATATTTTAAATGCCTTTAAAGGAAAGAAGCAAAATTTTAATACTGCAACAGAAATTTGGTAAAGATCTCTTTAGATAATTCACAGAAAAAAAATACATATGGTTTACAAACAACAATCTACTCAACTCCATTGATAAACATAAGCAAATAAAAGCAAAGAAATGCCATTTTTTACTGTACTAAATTGACGACAAAATTTAAGATTCACCTAAATGCTGAAGGTTGGCATGGGAAGGCAGCAACATGAACACATGTTCTTCCGGTGAGAACATAAAATGGCACAACCATTCTCATCAGTCTCACATTACATCTGGAGACTAAAAATGCTCACACTCCTGTTCTATTTCTGTATGTGCAGTTTTTCAAAATAAAGCACTTAAAAAACAATCCGAAATCTTGGCACCAAAAAAGTCTTCATGCTCACCTGTTATCTCTACTTCTTGGACCTTACTTCAATGAAATATTTATAAATATGGACAACATTTGGTAACACAAGAATTTCAACAATGAGGGAGTGGCTAAGTAAATTCAGGTATAGCCTTATAACTTAAAAATTATGTAGTCATTACAAAAACCATGTGTAGAGAATATTTACCAAAATGAGATAGCATGGCAATATAAAGAGAAAATGTTGATACCAAAATCTAGGTATACACAGCAGGACTATAATTTAATAAAATTATATGTATGTATGCATAGTTAAGACTTAAAGGAAATGCAAAATCCTGCTAAGTAATCTGTATGCCCTCGGGATTAAGGGTCATCTATCACAAACGCACACACAGTTTTTAAATTCCAATAGTAAGCATACATTAATTTTATAACTACAACCAATAAATTCACTTTTTTAATGATTGGTTATGATTTTAGGTGGATTTAGAAGTCATTCCATAATCTTTTCATCAGTGACTATACATTGGACAGCATATAAACTTAACAGCTATACGTCTTTTACCAAATCAGGAGACTTTATGAATTCAAGATGACATGAGTAAATGCTGAGGTGATCAGAAGCAAAAAGGATGAGATGCAAAAGGGACCTCTGCTGGGCCATCTAAAGAGGATAAGTTAATTACACAGTGTAATAGACAATGAGTGCAGGTGTGTCTGAAATAGATCTCGAGTTAGTAGACCAGAAATTGAACACAAATTAAAAAGCTGTGTGTAAAATCAAGTGCATTACTGAAACCTAAACTGACAAGTAAAACATGAGATTAATTCCACCCGACCCTACTGATGGTGTATAGTCTTTTATGAGTATCACCTACAATTTCTGGATTCACAATTTAAGAAGAAAGATACAAAGGAAAACACTATAAATAATAGTATTTCTGGCGCCTTGGTGGCTCAGTTGCTAAGCATCTGCCTTCAGCTCAGGTCATGATCCCAGGGTCCTGGGATCGAGCCCTGCACCGGGCTCCCTGCTCAGCAGGAAGGCTGCTTCTCTCTCTCCTACTATTCCTGCTTATGTTCCCTCTCTCGCTGTGTCTCTGTCAAATAAATAAACAAAATCTTTTTTAAAAAAAAAAAGTATTTCTTCAGAAATATCATGTTCCACCCCCCAAAAAAATGATGTTGAAATATTTAAATCTTGGGATAGACGAAAAGTAATTATTACATAGCTGCCAATGGCCAGGCAGTCTACTGAAAAAATGCCCCCCAAATAGTATGAGTAAGTCATGTGATAATCACATCATCTCCCTCCCTCTCACCACCACCACCTCCGGCCCCAAACAGCCACATTTTTATATTGAACATGTTCCCCATTGCAAAGATATGGGAAAAGATATCTAAGGCACTAAGAAAAGAATGAAGGAATGGAGGGAGAAAGAAACCAGAGTGAAAGGGAGAGAGAGAGGTCCAGAGAGAGTGAGGGAGGAAGGAAGGAAGGAAGGAAGGAAGGAAGGAAGGAAGGAAGGAAGGAATGGAAGGTGGGACATACTTGGAAAGATCCGAAATAAGAAGAAAGGTGCTCATCTGAAAAGGGAGAGGGAAAGTACACATGCTTCTGAATCCCTGCCAGCCCTGTCACTTACTGTGCCTTAGTTTCTCATCTATAAATTCAGCAACATGCTCTTAAAAAAATTCAAAGAGAAAGTGGTAGCAGTTAGACAGAGGGAAACTATATTTGTACAAATTTTGGCCCAGAATAAGAAAAGAGAGCAAATAGGACAGAGAAATTAAGTAGGGAGAGAGGCAGGTAGGGAGGAAGGGGAGAAGAGAGGGAGGGAGGAAGATGTAATACAAGAAAATGTTTAAGAAATAAAGAAACAGATTGAAAGTATACACTGGATACCAGAAATAAATTCAGTATATAACAGCAAACATGATGTTAGTAGATTTCAGTGATAAAGAACAATCCTTTGGGTATCCACTTGGGAGAAAAAGATACATTTATCTCAAAGGGGAAGACCTCAGCTAACCTTGGGCTGCTCCCCAGCTCCCCAGCAACATTCATGAGACATGGCAGAGGTGTTCAAAGTCCTTAGACAAAGAAACTCAAGAGACAAATAAAAACCCTTCACAGGGGCGCCTGGGTGGCTCGGTTGGTTAAGCGACTGCCTTCGGCTCAGGTCATGATCCTGGAGACCCGGGATCAAGTCCCACATCGGGCTCCCTGCTCGGCGGGAAGCCTGCTTCTCCCTCTCTCACTCCCCCTGCTTATGTTCCCTCTCTGGCTGTGTTTCTCTCTGTCAAATAAATAAAATCTTAAAAAAAACAAAAAAACAAAAAAAAAACCCTTTGCAAAATGACTAGTGGTGATCCCTGGCTGCATTTAAACAAGGAATAAGAGGTAAAGCCACTGTGAGGACTAGCTCTGGAACAAAATGCAAATGTTTTATACTGTGAGAAGGTAGAAAGAGAGAGGGCAAAGGCACTGATTATTTCATCCCTTACAACCAGACCAAAACCTTAACATTTAAATCTGGTAAAGGAAAAGGAAAAAAAAAGTATATGAAAAACATAAAGGTAAATAGAGAATAGCTCAAAGAAAAATATAGTATCATCTACTAAAATTAGGTGGTAGAAGGAAGGAGTGGAAAGTAGAAATAAGTGGAATGATACTTATTTCTCCATGAGTCTTGGGGACATAAATAGATACTGTCTAAAGAAATATATTAACTAAATATATCTATGAAGCTCGTTATAAAAGTTGTTACTAAAACAGTTATGGCATAACAGAGAGAAACTTTCCAAATAAGAGGAAAAAAAACATACAATGAAAAAAAAGTTAAGAAATAAAAGAATAACATAAAATATAATTACAGAATTAAGACCTAACACATCTATTTTTATAAGTACACATATATTATGAAATCAAAGCAAAGAGACCCCCACACTGGTTCCCAGAGGGAAAAAAAAACAGATGTTGTACTCTATTTAATAAACACCTAAAATGAAGTGACTCAGAAAAGCGGAAAACAAACATCTGGGCAAAGACATGCGAGGTGAGTACCAAACAAACTTTGGAATACTGATCTAAATTTCAGACACATAGAATTCAAAGCAATTTGCCTTCAATAAGAAAAAGCTACTTTAACATTGCAATCTACAATGAACATCTAACAGTTACAAATATGGTATCACTATAGTGCAAAACCTATATAAAGTACAAAGTGTAAGAAATACAGAAGTACTGAAATTTTTCTGTAGAAGAATGATCACATGAACGAAAAAATAAGAATAAAATCACAAGGCCATTCTGACTGATTTGTAAGTGGAATTCCATATCTTAAAAGAGAGGATGTAACTTCTTTTCAAATCCATGGAATATCTTGATCATTAATTAAATCATGGAATATCTTGATCATTAATTAAATCAAAAATAAGGCTTCAATCAGAAATGAAATAAAAAATAACTTCCACTCACAGTGCAATAAAAATTAAAATCTATAATAAAATCAGAAAATCAAAGGACCTTACCATCTGAAAATTTTTAACCCTTCAATAAACTTGAGTCAAAAATAAAATTAAAACAAGAATTACAGAATATACAGAAAATAACAAAGGTGGAAAGCTCTAGATCAGAAACTCTGGGATATAGTTGCGATGTGCTCAGAAGAAATTTCACAGATTACAATATTTATATTAACAAATAAGAAACAAGGAGTCTTTTTTTCAAGTCAAGAAACCCAAGGCCAATATCCGAGATTAAAGTCTTCACTCACCAAAATAAAGAAGAAAAAAATTTGAGAATATAGAAACAAACATAAATTTTTCATGGAATGTGTGATTCATTAAAATTTACTGGGCTCTGAAATATTATAAATGTAAAAACCTAAATGAATGGATGATGTCATACATTACCAATTACCACAAATGAAACTGCAGTACATTTTCAAAGAATGACCCCTCCCCGAATGCACCAGCCTTAATCAAGTTCACACTAGAGAACTCTACAAATCCTTGAAGGAAGAGATAAATTCAATGCTATTTACTATGTTCATAAAAAATGAAGGGCAGCTTTTGATTTCTTCTAAAAATCCCGCATAACCTCCCCACCAACATCTGAAAGAGACAACACACCCCCACAAAAAGAAACTACAGGCAAATTGCACTTAGGTTCTCAATGCAAAAATCTCAAAGTAAATATGCACAACCTGAATTATGCAGCACAATGAAGCTCAGGACAGGTGTTCAAGGAATGTTCAAAATTAGAAAATATGTCAATACAATTCTTCATATTTAGTAAGTAAAAAAAAGAGAAACTATGTTCTCTATTAATGCTGGGAAAGAATGGGACAAAATTCAGTAAAATTAAACATTTATCCATTTTATTTTTTAAGACACTTAATAAGATAGAAAAATGTGGAGACATCACCAATATCATAATAATGAGTAATGTAATATAATGAGTAATATAATGAGCATTTATAAAGTGCGTTTTACGTGCCTGATGCTGCTGTAAGTGGATGTGTACCTATTCAAAACTGTTTTTTTCCTTTTTTTTTTTTTAAAGATTTTATTTATTTGACAGAGAGAAACACAGCCAGAGAGCGAACACAAGCAGGGGGAGTGAGAGAGGGAGAAGCAGGCTTCCTGCCAAGCAGGGAGCCCGATGTGGGACTCGATCCCGGGGTCTCCGGGATCATGACCTGAGCTGAAGGCAGTAGCTTAACCAACTGAGCCACCCAGGTGCCCCTCTTTTTCCTTTTTCTAAAGCCCTGGTTAAATAAGGCAATGGCAGTGGGCATGAAGGGGGCAGCGGCCAGAGACAAAACTCGGGGACTCTTGATTTATTCTGAAAGTTGAAGGAATCATCTAGTTGCCAAATCAACAGAAGAAGAAACATCCAAAGTCCACCTCCCAGAATTCTGTCGGCGCTCTTGACAGCACACCTTAGAGAGTGTGTATAAAGCACTGTGCTCTATCGAACTACGGGTGTGTAACACATCAGGCAGCAGACACACTGATTCAGCATGAAAATATTTATTGGGCACCTGCTGGGTGCCAGGCGCTGCTCGAGGTGTTAAAGATAAACCGGTACCGATAAACTGTCCTCATCCTGCTCACTTTCTGGTCCTAAATCTAAAAGCAGGAAGAATTTAGCCACATAAACCCTCCTTATTGGTAGTAAACACTCCCCAGATTTCAGGCACTAAGTGAAATAAAAACAAAAACATGGCCATTCTCTGAGAAGCCCACAGTGTCCACAAGGACGTGAAGGCTGTCTGGAAATGAACAACCTGCAAATCCCTCAGCCACGTTCTATTGGCAAGATCAAAGAAGGATGTCCTTGGAAAGTCATCAAATGGAAATGTGAGAGAAACACATCGTCTGGATGAGAAAGAGCTTGGGATACACTCATGTACAAGGCATGTTCACTTTAATATTTTGGGGGGAAAATGACACTTAAAAAACCATAAACTCTAATTTCCATTCACTTTGAAAATGTGAGTTGAACCTCAAGAGCCAAGAAACACATGAGAACAATATATTCTGACCTTGAGCATAAAAAGTAGCATGACCGCCCAAGCACCAAAGCTGTGCAAAGTACTTTCCAGTGTCCAAGTTCTTCACGTTTGTTGGCACAAGGACCTCATGGCACAAGGACCCCCTCAAGGCATTCAGCAACCAGGATGTGGCCTGATTTTTAGACGGATTTCTTTTCCATCTTCCTGGAAAATCACTTTAAAACAAAAATCTTAAAAGGCAAAACAGAGCCACCCTATGGTTTCTACATGACTCACTGCCAGAAAATTAGAAGACAGCCTTGTGATCATTTTTAAGAGGAAAAACAGCAGATCCCATCTTAGTCTCACAGTATCAACTTGGGCCAAAATGACTAAAAACCTCACTGGAAGGAGTTGGCTTCACTATTTCTGAAACCAAAATGATTATCAATAAATAGTTAAATTGGGGGGGGGCAATTATTATATTGTATTCTATTTTACAAAGGCAAGTCATTTCTAAGATGAGATTTTTAAGAGGCAAAAGCATCCAAGGATATACAACCAATTCTACCAGAGTTTTCTGAATAATCTAGTGTGCACCCATATCATTGTCTCCACTGAAGCTCACTTTCCTTCTTACAATAATGACATTAAAAGCCATTCTACACTAGGACCATTGGGACAGATTTCAAAAATCCCCCCTCTGAACTCAACAGTGCCTTCAGCCAAGAGATGCCTCAAAAGGTGACCAGATGACAAAAAAACACCGTAGAGTGAGATAGGGCTGCCTGGCTGTGCCCTGAAGATTCAGAACGCCCAGGAGCCCTGGACGCCAGGGTTTGACCGGGGTGCGGTCTGCTGGGACCTCTGCTGGACTGGGAGAAGTTCCCGTCATTGCTTCCAGGACCCTGAGTTCCTCTCCTTTGTTAGCGCCATTCAAAAGGAAAGCGCTGCTTACTCTCTGTGCGCATTACCTAGTACTGCATCCAGGCAACTAACATCAGACCTTAAAAGGGGGAAAACAGGCACCTGTGTGGCTCAGTTGGTTAAGACTGGCTCTGAGTTGCGGCTCATGTCATGATCTCATTGTTTCGAGATTGAGCCCCAAACTGGGCTCCGTGCTGGGCATGGAGCCTCTTTGAGATTCTCTCTCTCCTCCCCTTCTGCCTTCTTCCCTGTTCCCTACCCCCAACTCGTGCACGAAGGTTCTCTGTCTCTCTAAAAAAAAGTGGGGACATCCTATGCCTCTCTCTTCCTTTCTGTGTTCCTCAAGTTCCTTACTGGTCCTTGGACCTTCATTCTATTTGAAGCTCCTCATCCCTTTGTTCTGTCCCTGTCTGGCTCCTCTCTTACCAGAGGGGGGAAGACTGACAGCACACCATGGAGGTGGAAGCCGGCAGGGAGATTGGGTGAGAGAGGACAGCTGACAGGGACACGTTGCATGTATTAACCTGCCCTCTCTGCTTCTACGTCCCAGCTATGCCCTGTCCCTCCAACAACACTAGATCTGATCCATTGGGCCAAGGAAATGCGGCTCTATCAGCTCCCCATCTTCCAGGAGCAGGCTCATGGCACCACTGAACGTTGACCATCCCAACCTTGGTTGAGCTCTCAGGCAGCAGATCTCTAAGAATGCACCCTTGGAAGAGAAGTGTCCTACCCAAGAGCAGGGCCCTGGTTGGTATTCCAAGGAACAGAGACACTTTTTCCTCAACTTAAACTCAATCTTTTTACCTAAATCAGAGAGACTAATCACACAATAGAGCAAGGTGAAAGAAAGAGGGGTGGGCATCTGGGAGAATTTTGTTCAGATCTAGGGGAATGAGAGCAAGGAGTGGGAGGTACAGTCAGAATCCTCAGGCCTTGGTTTGGGTGAGCAGCCCCTTCACCAAAAAGCTTAAGCATCCTGATAGCAAAATCTTTTCAAAATACTGGTAGGCTTCGGGGGGTGGTTTTATCTAAAGGGACTGCAGTAGATACACCTGTTTATGACTCCCCCAGGTTCAGCTGGGAAGGCTGCTCCCTCCCTTTTCCCTGAAACAATGGACTTGAATTTAAACAAAGTGAAATTCCTAGTTCTTTATCCCTGAATAAGTGAGACCTCTGTAAGTCTCAATGGGCCCATCTGCAAAATGGGACTGATGATAAAATTAACACCTCAGGTTCTTCATGTGAGATTAATGAGCCGATGCATGCAAAAGCACTTCATACATGGAAAAACAAGAAGTAGATATTTGCTATTATTTCTCAGAGAAACTCAGAACGAACACTGTAAAATGAGTTTAGTAAGTATAAAAGTCAAGAATGTGTTCTTGAATACCCCCTAAGTATTCGTTAAAGTAGCTGTGCTCTTTAAAATGGAAGTCATCAAATTACCCCTTCACGCCCAGATCATACATTGTCTCCCAGTGTCCTATCCTCCTCCATGTACAATCACCAGCGGGTCCCCACCATCCTCCCCATAACAGAATGCTTCTGACAGCGCTGCCCCCCACACTCCTTGTTTCTCCTTCATTCTCTACCATTAACTGTGAAACCTGTGCTCACTGACCTTCTCGCCTCTTTATCCTATAATCCTATCTCTTGTTTTTCCATTAGCCTGTTTGATCGATTTGGGGATTTTCGCTCTTAGTTAAAGCACGCATTTTGATTCCTAATCAAAACAACATATTGTAATCTGTTTATCAAGCACACAGAGGAATGCTCAGATGAGTCACATGGCTCCATATCCAGTGGAATTATATCCCAGTTTCATAGCAGAGGAAGGCATTCACGGTGCCAGGGTAAGTATATCACTTAGCAATGCCAAACACTGTGATTAAGAAATGCTTTTCAGGTCATTATTTGAATTTTTAGGCTATTAGGCAAACATTTACATTAAGTAGAAACATGGGGATAGTTGACTAATTTTTCAGTCTTAATCTAGATTTTAAATGCCATGTGCACAAAGCAGACAACCTGCAAAATTAAGAGTGACAGCTTCCAGAAATGAGGGGAAAAAAGATGGTACGTACAGCTGGTCATTAGACAAAAGCTTCCCGTTAAGAGTTAAAATGGAGATGCGCTTCAATGTTACAGGTTAACAGAAGACAGAGGAATATATTCAATTTAAAAAGTTTCAGATCGTCCATCCTTTGAGTATGGGCTGTATCTACTGACTGGTTTTCCAAGAGTCTATTATGGAGCGGGAGAGAGGGGAGGGTATATTTATGATGGAGAAACCTTACAAACATGACCTCAAGCCAAGTGGTCAAGGTCACCATCAACAGTGATAAGTTGTGTTGACAGCATGTACCCCTTGATAGGATATGATGACAGTGGCACATTACCTAGATGGCCTTTGCCCCCAAAACCCCACAGTGTCAGTTTACCCAAGAGAAGAACAGCACGCAAACCCAAATTGAGGGACATACTAGAAGACTCCTGACCAATAATCCCAATATGTCAATGTCATCAGCAACAGAAGAAGTCTAGAACAGTCACAGCCACGGGAAGCCTAAGGAGACACAAACAACCAAACCTAATGTGGTACCCCTGGAGAGGATCCTGGAACAGAAAAAGAGTATTATGGGACAACTAGTGGAATTTTAGTAAAATGTGAAGCTTACTTAATAATAACACATCAATGTTTCTGTCCTCATTGTGCCAGGTGTACCGTAGTAATGCATGATGTTAACAAGGAAAGCTGGCTGTGGGATAAACAAGAACTCTCTGTACTATCTCTGCAACTCTTCTGTAGACATAAAACTATTCTAAAATTAAAAATTTATCAAAATGTCAAAGATCACTAACAACTGAAAAACTAAACTAATTGCTTTCCTTTTTTGAAGTTTTATTTTTAAGCAACCTCTACACTCAACGTGGGACTCAAGCTTACAACCCCAAGATTGAGAGTCATATGCTCAACTGATTTGAGCCAGCCAGGTGTCCCAAACACTAAACTAACTGCTTTCATCACAAGCATTTGGTAGGGCTGGAATAAATAACAGGTAAGTCATGTCCTGTTGTTTGTTTTCTACATCCTCAAATTCCAGATCGGGCTTCCCTTTCACCTTCTTCTTGTCCTCTGTCTCTATCTAGCCAGCTGTCCCTCACAGGACCCTAGATTAAGTCTCTTTCCTGATCCCCACCTTGACCTCCCTTTTCTATTCTCTAGGAACAGCTGACCCCTTCATTGATGTTAATATATCAACAGCTCTGAAGTAATCTACAGTGCTACCTGGAATAATGTTTAAAGGCAAATAAATAAGTTTAAGGGGAGAAAGGCCCATAAAGTGGGGGCAAAGGAAGATTTTTTGGATTTTTTTCATCATGCCTAGGGAATGTAAGAGAGCTCACTCTTCACCAAGCCATCTGAATGGAATTTATAAATTAAATCTCAGTATCTTCGCCAGAGTTTAAATGAAATTGACAACTAAAAGGCTTCTGTTTTGTAAGTATCCACTTTCAGTCCAGGGGTAAGTTTGTGTTGTAAACTAAATCGTTTCCCCCACAAAATTCATTGTCCAAGCCCTAATTGTCAATGAGGCCATACTTGGAAATAAGATCTTTAGGAAATATTAAGGTTAAAAGGTCATAAAGATAGGGCCCTAATCTGATAGAAATGTCACCTTATACGAAGATAGCCCTCCATGGAGAACACAGGAAGAAGGTGGCCTTCTGCAAGCCAGGAAGAGAGCCACACCAGCAACAAAATCAGCCAGCACTTGACCTTGAACTTCACAGCTTCCAGAACTATAAGAAATACATTTCTGTTGGTTAAGACCCCCAGTCTGTGTGTTTGGCTACAGCAGCCCAAGCAGATTAATAGAGTTCTTTATGAAAGAAAACGTGGTTTTGGAAAACAGGACCTAACATAATAATGCTACATAAAATGATGCATGTGTTGAAAAGATCAGTTTGTCAATATTGATAAGAGTATATTTGGGGAAAAATATAAACCATGACCTTTTTTTCCCCTTCTACAACATGCAATTAACCAAATAAATGCAGGAAGATGTTTTTGTTCTTCATGAATGTCACTGGTGTTACTATTCACAGAATTCCTATCTCTAAGTTTCAATTTTCATGCAGTACCTGACCTCCAGATGGGTATCCTCGTAATGAATGTCCTTCCATTTTGAGATAAGATTTATCCATATTTGCCCAAGGAAAGTAATTATATATGAATTTACCTTTTCTTAGGACTTGGATCTTTAAGCGGGTTTCGTATAGAAACATTTCGAGTTTCTTCTACCTAAATGTTCAATGGACATTCTTCCAAATTTCATAAACGTGGCTATCTTTCAAGATAGCAGAAAATTGCTTGAGTCTATCAATAATCCAAAGAATTGGAACATAAGGTCAACCTGCTCGATCATGAGCAAGTGATGATGTTAATCTCACTGTCTAAATGTCAAGACTCAGTTTGTCTCTTTTTTTTTTTTTTAAAGACAGAGAGAAACACAGCTAGAGAGGGAACACAAGCAAAGGGGTGTGAGAGAGGGAGAAGCAGTCTTCCCGCCGAGCAGGGAGCCCAATGCGGGGCTCAATCCCATGACCCCAGGATCATGACCTGAGCTGAAGGCAGTTGCTTAACCAACTGAGCCCCCCAGGCGCACCTGTTTCTATCCTGTCAAAATAAAGGACCAGACAGTGTTCCCTATGGTCTCTCACAGTGGCTTTCTTTATATTTACCACCAAATCACTCCAACTCATGGAAGTTAATGCCTGCTACACATCAGTTAAGATCACAAATTTAAAAAAAAAAAAAGATCAAGGTAGAGTTAAGCAAAATCTTTAATTTGTGAACAGCGTTCTATTTTTTATCTTTAGCTCTGATGGTTGAAATGGTTTCACAATGAGTATTCATGCTGAGAGAGAAAGATGTCAGCTCAGAACTAACCCTCCGTGGTTCACCACCACGTGGAGAAGAGGGAAAAGGTCCCTGGATCCCAGGAGCTAGAACTCTGGGGGCTCACTTCACTAGCTTTATGACCCTGGGGGTTTGGCAGATGTGAGGACTAAGGTACCTACAGCTCTAACAACTAAAAACCTCAAACTAATCCCAAGTCCTAATTTCAAAGACTGAGAGAAGCAGGAGAAAATGTTTCCGGGTGGGCTGTTTCCATGTTTTGAAGTTTGGGGCACAAGAGGCCAACTGGGGGGTAACCAGTACCTTCCATTTGGGCTTTCTGCTGGAATGGTTTAAAAGCAGTCCAGCTCATGCAGAAATACAAGCCAAGACGCAAACACTGTAAGCAATACAATTCTTGCCTTCCATTATACAGTCCTCTGGAAGAGACTAGGTAACTGGAAATCCTAGCTTAGCTATTCTTAAATAACACTGAGAGACAGACAGACAGACAGAAACAGAGACAGAGAGAAGATGTTAACTGTGTTGAGGTAGACCGAGTGCCAATCCTGGAAGTATGTCAGTAGTCCTTCCATCAGTAATCTCAAAGGAAGGAGCAGTTCAAAGAACTCTCTTTCACTTGATACAGTGGTAGATGTCATGTTTGAGGGGACTGTGTTTAAAGTCGGGCAATGCCACAAAAAGAAACAGGTTTTCCCTGAGCAGTCTAGGAGGACTTTCAAGAACACCTTGAATCGGTACTTAATCTTTCTCTGCCTTCCATCACTCTGCTAAGCACATTATGTGCATATATTCTCATTTAATCCTCCAAAACTCTAAGATGCAGTCACTACTATTATTATTATTAGCTCCCTTTAACAATCGAGAAAACTGCGGCACCAAGGGGTTAAAAAACAGGACCGAAGTTACAGAGTCAATAAATGCAGAGGCTCAAAGCCTGGCTCATGGGCTTATTAAACCATGCTCTTGTCTGTAACGTTTCTTGGAAGAAAGAGCAGATCCTGGCTCTAGACATGGCTCAGCCACTAATTGTCTCGGGAAGTTTGGCTCTCTCATGTCTTCTTTCAGTAAAGAGGGCTGGTCTAGAAGATCTTTAACGGGGATGTCGAGTGACTATGAATCAGCGCACTGCCCCTTTCCGTTAATTCAGAAGAGCCCACCTGAGAGAGTGGAGTCTACTGGATCTATTTTTGCTACCCAAATATTGTGTGATACACACAGCGATTCCAAACACTGTGCTTGTGGGTTTGCCGTGATTTGGGTTCGTTGTCTATGTCTTGAATAGGACACCTTTCAAGGAGCACCTGTGAATGGACGGAATAAGCTACGGAACCCGAGGACAGACAGCTGGTTCATGGTTTACAAGACTGTATATTCCAGGAAACATGTATGTCTCCTGCAAGACCACATCACGCACACTTGGCCATGAGCAAATGTCTATAAAGGGAGTTTTTCCTCATCTTCTGCGCCTGTTTTATATTGCACACTTTAGGAAATATTAAGAAAAAATTGGGGGAGGGGCAATCAACAGCAGATTTAATAAATAATCAGAATATGAAACAGAGGTCATTAATTTAGTTTCTGTTGAGAGAAAACCATCTTGTAGGATTAAATATATACATATATATAAATTCATATGTTGAGTAAAAACTACAAACACATCATAAAGTAACACTATTTTATAATCCCAGGTTTAGGTGATTTCCCTACACCTAACAAAAGAATGGCTACCCAGAAATCGACCAAATTCAGTAGCTATATGGCATTTTCCTTTTTTCTTTCCTTCTTTCCTCACCAGTCTACACACACTCACTAACATTCGGCCACCTTTCCCTACCCCTGGCACCAACTTCCAACTATAATCAGTATTGACCCTCGCCCAAGAGCGTATGCACAATGGTGAGTTTGGGGAAGAGGGAATTAGCGTCCTATCCTCCCAGGACCTGTTCCCTGGCTCCCTACTGAGTCTTCCCCAGCCATCACAGAGGCACCTTGCTAGCACGTCCCTCCCATCTCCTCACCCAGGGTCGTCCTTACACAACCACACGCTGGTCCATGCCTCCCCCAAGCCCTGGCTGGCCTCAACTTCTAGGGCTTTCTTTTGAAATATAAGTGGAGTTTTTCCAGAAAGCCACTTGCATTTCTTATTTTAAAGACCTACAGTCCAAGTGAAATGAGGAGAAAAAGCCATGGAGAACTGAGATGAGGAAAGAGCTCTTTTACCTTATGGATGCTTCTCGAAGAGGATGTGGAAATAATCTCTTATACTCCCAGTGGTAGTATCAATTGTACAAGCACCTGGAAAACTTTTCGGTAGTCTCTACTAAAGCTATCTAATCATATGCCCCATGACCCAGGGCCCTCTACTGCATATGGCCCCAATTCTTAACCCTGTCCTGTGTCCATGTGAATCACAATGCTGGATTGAGTGGAGATGAAGAGAAACATGTCTCCCACATACCCAGACCCAGAAAACAATTCACCTAAGCAGCTTGATACGTGGTGTTAAGCATACAAGCTAAACGGCCTCCGTGGGCAAGCCGGCGAAGCCCACGTGGACTCCACGAGTAGAAAAGCAGTGCTATTTCCAAACAGGCTCGATAAACTACCTGTCTGTGAGCTAGAGACGGTATTTTGTGTCCCTGTAACGGTCAAGTCTGAGGTCAGCATTCGTGTCTGCTTCCAGTATTATTTTCTCTCCACATAGCTAACTCATCCTGAATTTCAACTCACGCTCGTCTCTTCTAGAAACTTCATGTAGCCCCTCACTGTCTACCCTTGTACACCACACTCAAGTCTTAGTACCCGTCTTTAGCACTCTCACAGTGCCTTTAGAGATGTGTTTTCCACACTGGACTATAATTTATGCACTTTTATTCTCCCATGGGCTATTAGCTCCTCCTGGCTGCGAGCTGTAACTTACGATGATTCCTACTGTCTGCCTCATAGCTTCACGAACACTGCAGGATGAACGCTGGTAACCTTTCCTACAGCGCTGTTCCTGCCTCTCCAGCCAATCAAACCCCGACTCTGCTAAATGAATGAACTCAAGTGCTTCCTACAGTGGGAGCCCCTCTTTGATCTCTCTTGCTAGGCTGATCTTTCCTGGCTCTGAAACCCTGTGACCTTGAGTTACTGTAAATGTCTTCCATTATTCTCCAATAGCCTCTTTTTTGCACGTATCTTCCCAGCTGGATTTTAATTACCAATGTTTCTATTTTAAGCATTTGTTTTTAGCTCTCTCTATACATTCACAGACATGTTTAGATATATAGATATAGGTCTACCTATCTATTCAACTGCTAACTCTTTGTCATCAACAATAGGTTGCAGACATTTTTCCAAGTCAACACATTTCACTGGCTTCATACTACTCCACTGCGTAATCATTCACCGGCTCTTATTGATGAGCTTTAGGTCTTTTACAATATTTCTCTGTCACAAACAAGGCTGAAACAAATATCCTCAGTTATACATCATTTCAGACTTGTATAATTATAGCCTTACAATAAACCTCTTGAGGTATGATTGCCAAGACAAAGAGCTGAACATATTTTATTTTGTATTCAGATAAACATTTTTCTAGACCAATCTCCAAAAACACAGTGCCAGTCTATAGGCCCCAAATACTTTTCCCAGAACCACTCCTCCACCGTACCCCACCCTTTGAGACTGATTCATTGTTTTGTGTCCTAGAAGGACAAAACTCTGGCAGCCTACAGTCTTGCGTCTTTGCCTTAAGAGCCTGTGTGTGTGAGAGAGAAACAGAGAGAGAGAAAGAGAGAGGGAGAGATGGAAGCTACCGAAAGCCAATGGTAATTAGAATTCTTCCTCCCATGTCTCCAGTTATTGCCCAAGTAAATAAACATTTCATGTCTCACTCATAACATCGCCAATAAAACATGAAAAGATACCTAATCTCTAACCAAAGGAACGCAAATAAAATAACAGTAATTTTTTGGGGGGGGGGTTGTTGTTGTCGTTTTGGGGTGAGGTATTCTTTGTTGATGTCGACGGTGAGGAAAAGGCACCAATGCCCATTTTTTTGGTTCTCTTTCTAGCTGCATTAGTTCACACTTCCAGAATAACCTCAGATAAGAGGGGCAGGCTGTGTTTCCACTATCGCTGTCATTAAGCACGAAGAGCTTTGCAGTTGAGCTTTATATTTTTATCTCTATTTTATTCAGGGCTCTATTCTAAACAAATGACTTTTACCAAATACATTTTGTATTTATTATGATAAAGTCACAGTAATTAATCTGCTTCTGATGGGTGTGACGCGGGTCAGACAGTTCCTACCAGCAAACCCGTCTAACAGAGAAATTTTTCAGCATTTGTCCAAACTTGTGTGTCCAAATTTGTTCCAAGTTTTCAGAACAACCTGGAAAACCACAGTTAATACTCACACTCTGAATATATACACGGCCTGAGAATACTAACAGCATTATCAAGAGCCATGTCACAAATCATATGAAGCCCTGTTTATTAATTCATCTTAAAGAAACTAAGCCATATTCTGGCGGGATCCAGTCAGATACCAAGAAATCCCGATTGAGAAGAGACAGGTATAAGACCACAAGATCGCCTACAAACAGTTCTCACAACAAAATCAGGGATCCATTTCTTAACCTCAGGCAGAGACACAAATGGAGCCCAAGAAGTTTCATCACTGCCTCCCAAAGTTGATGGAATAAAGTGTCCCCTGATGAAGCCAATGGCAGGAACTGGCATTGTTTCTAAATTCTGCTTCCTCTATTTGGCTAAGAATGAGGCTATTAAAATATTAAGATGTGCCCGTAAGTGGTATCATGCTCCCTCCTGACACCTGCAGCCGCCTGTGCTATTTCTGAACTAAATGCATCTTTCAGTTTACCACAATGATCCAGCAGCAGCCGTGTCATTCGGACCACACACAGCGCAAGTTACATTAACGTAAATGGTAATTTAGACCGCATAAAACAAGTACCATGACACTAAATGCACACATTTCACAAGCAGTCAATCATTCCCTAAGTTTCCTTTCTTGATGGCCTGTCCGATGTTATACACACAGCTGGGCACGGTGGAGGATGGGATACTTCCTCCAGCACCGGTCCTGCCCTCGAGCGCCAAGATAAAAACGTGTGCATCGTCACAGAATCACAACCAAGATAAAGTGCCGTGGCAGTTCCATGATTGTTAGTCATGTTGTCCATACATCTGTAGCCCATGGGATGTAGTCTGATGTGCTGTGCTCACCTTCTTGGAAATGGCCTCTAGATATCTGTAGACATTTCTAAAGGGATATGTTTTCCTCTCTTTTCCCTTCTTTCCAGCTGGAGGTGAAGCAGCCATTTTGGGCCATAAGATGAACTTGGGAACGTAAGTCTCATTTATCAGGACAATAAGAGAGGAAGAGCCTAGACTCTGACACATGGAGCACCTTCAGAGCCCAGGAGCATCCTCTGACACTTCTATGATAAAAGAAAGTCCCCTATCTCTTCTGAGTTTCAGATAGTCTGAATATCCACCACTGACATCTAAAGCAGATCTTATCTGAAATGGTTAGGAGTAAGGTGAGGAGCTTTCTGTAGCTTCATGTCCAGCAAATATGTTAGTTTGTCCTTCCGTAGGAGCTCAGAGACTTCTGTAAGAGGTGAGGCACGCCCTACTGGACAATCCAATCAAATCTGGGAAACTACATCCAACAACTGGAGAAAATACATTCTTTTTCAGCACACGTGAAACATAAATGTAAAAATTAACCACATACTTGGCAAAATTCAAGTCTCAGCAAATACTGAAAGAATGAATTCATAACATCTATGTTTTCTAGACATAAGGCAATTAAGCTAGAAATCAGAAACACAAGGATAATTTTAATATAGAGTTTAAAAATTAATGACATGATGATTTGTTAATTCCAATCTCCCAATTAGATTGTAAGTTACGTAATAGAAATTGACATATCAAGCTGGCCAAAAAGAGGGGGGAAATTTTAATGATGTAAATATAAATTTTTAAAATGAATAAGCTTGATCTCAATAAAAACAAAGACTATGAATGTATAATTCACAAGCACAGAGAAATACCAATGGACAGTAAACATAGAAAACAATATTCAACCTCATTAGTGATCAGGGAAATGCAAATCAAAATAACAAGATACCACTTCTATGCAAAAATAATAATTAATTCATTAATAATTAATAACTGGTAATGTCCTGTGATGGTCAGAAGAGGGGAAATGGCCACCGTCCTACGGTGCTGATGGAAAAGTCACATTCATACAGTGCTGATAGTGGGCAATTTGGAATTATTTGTCAAAAATTTAATGATACACATTCCATAACCCAACATGTCCACAGCTGACCCTACTCTACAATAATATACCCAATGTATGTGTAGAGTTCACTGCAGCATTTTTACTGCAGTATAAACTACTTAAATGTCCCTTAACAGGAAAACTGTTAAATAACTTGTTAGGTTTACTGTGAAGAATGTGTTCATTGGTTACAAAATTAATAGAGGGTCGTATGTACCGATACCCTGTCGAGTAAAAGACATTACAGAACAAGGCAGGTAGTAGGGAAAGAGAAATACAATAAATGCACAGAATTTGAATATGTATGTGTAAATGCATTCTTCAGAAAGTCTTAGAAGGTAAGAGACAGTCTTAACAGGGATCCCCGGATTGTGGTAATAGATTGGGGGTGGGGCTGAGAGGCAAATAAAAGGAGGGATTATCTATTTTTATTCTACTGATTTCTTTCCTATCTGAATTATTTAAATTTTAGCATACATTTTTACTGGGACGCCTGGGGAGCTGAGTAGGTTAAGAGTCTGCCTTTGGCTCGGGTCATGATCCTGGGGTCCTAGGATCGAGTCCCCACATCAGACTCCCTGCTCTGGGGGAGAGACTGCTTCCCCCTCTCCCTCCACCTGCCACTCTGCCTACTTGTGCTCTATCTCTCTGTCAAATAAATAAATAAATAAATAAATAAATAAATAAATAAATATCTTTTAAAAATTACATTTTAACAATATCACCTCTTCTTGAGTTATTTGTGCAGTTTAAAACAGTTTAGTCAATCACTAGATTTATCCCAAATCCCACAATGATGTGTGGTGGCTCAGGAACTAGTATTCAGCCTTCCTCACTGATCACTGATCAGGAAGCATTTTTTCCCTTTTTCCAAACTGATTTCAGGGTCATCCTGTAAATCTCGGCCCAACTTAAACTGAAGTGTTTTTCTAGACTGCTCACTCTTACAGTGGTCTGAGAAGGACAAAGGGCAGGCAATGCCTCTTAAGCACTTTGCCACATGCCTGGTGCACAAGGGCTCGAAAAAGGCGGCTCCTATTATCAGAGAGTATCTCTAGAGCCATCGTGGCGCAACACAGACTTTGTAATAAATGTGCTCGTTTCCCAGTCTCATGCAAGGTTCAGCGGTGGTCAGCCTGAGAAAGTGTGTCCATGGGGAGGTGCTGAAACATTCCTCTTACCTCCTACTCCAGGTCACTCTCAACCATCCTTAAGAAATACTTTTGGTCCTGGAAATGACATTGAGTTTTGCTTCAAGTAAACACGTGATCTCCATCACTTTCGTAGTTTGCTTTGCAGTTAAGTCAGCTGTAAGCCTTAACAGCTGGAGGCCAACAAAGAGATGTAGTCATTGCACTGAGTTCTGAACAGATTGACTACACAATAGTCAATAGTCACTTTGCTGGCATGGTTTGGTTCTGATCAGACATCTAGAAGAAATTCTATTATCAGACTCTGATAGCATATGAGAAGTGAGCGCTCTCACATCTGAAGTGCTAGAAAAACTCAGACTCATACTTGATAAGAAGCTCCCTGTTACTTTCCATAGTAAACAACTGTACCGATGTAGAGTTAGCACCTTATCTGCAGTAAGGACCTTGTCTTTAAGTTACAAACTAAAATTGCTTCCAACGATGGCCAATATTCTCTTACTGGGAATAGTAATCTTCATGGGAGTAGTCCTTCATGGGAATAGTAATCTTCTGTGAGAAGAGAGCTGCTAGGAAATGATTGTAATGCAGAACATGCAGTGTGGAGACATTAACGTAAGCATTTCTCTCCTTACTCTCAATGAAACTTGATGCTATTTTATTGAAAATCATCCCAATTTTGTACCAACCCTTTGCTGTAGTACTGCCACAAAAATTAATATGCTCAGCATTTGCTCAAGGTTTAGCTGCTGAAAACATGTTATTGACCATGCAAAACAATTTTCATTTACAGTGTTTGTCATTTAGTACCTTATGCTTTGCAGCTGAGAGAAAAAAGAGAGTAAGTAATATAAATCATTTTTCTTACTATATCAAAATCTGGTGAAGACTATTTTTCTAGCCATCCAAACTAAAATATACACTAGCTACCAAGATATTGAACTGCAAATTAACCATGCTAATGTATGCAATTATTATCATGTTTGATTTTATTAAGTATTCTCTGAAATTTATTTTGGCCTAGAAATACATTTCAATTTTTGATAAGACAGAAATACTATATGTACATTTTTATATAAAAGATAATTGTTTTTATTTTATGTATTTATTTATTCACTTAAAATCCCCCACACTTATATCCAGTGGAAAAAAAGACAGTCTCTTCAATAAATGGTGCTGGGAAAACTGGACAGCTACATATAGAAGAATGAAACTAGACCATTCTCCCACGCCATACACAAAGGCAAACGCGAAATGGATGAAAGACCTCAACGTGAGGCAGGAATCCATCAAAATCCTGGAAAAGAACATACGCAGTAACCTCTTTGACATCGGCCACAGCAACTTCTTTCAAGACACGTCTCCAAGGGCAAAGGAAACAAAAGCGAAAATGAACTTCTGGGATTTCATCAAAATAAAAAGCTTCTGTACAGCAAAGGAAACAGTCAACAAAACAAAGAGGCAGCCCACGGAATGGGAGAGGATATTTGCAAATGTCACTACAGACAAAGGGCTGATATCCAAGATCTATAAAGAACTACTCAAACTCAACATCCAAAAAGAAGATGATCACATCAAAAAATGGGCAAGAGACATGAAGAGGCACTTCTCCATTAAAGACATACCAGACACATGAAAAAATGTTCATCATCACAAGCTATCAGGGAAATTCAAATCAAAACCACACTGAGATACCAGCTTACACCAGTCAGAATGTCCAAAATTAACAATTCAGGAAACAACAAGTGTTGGAGAGGCTGCAGAGAAAGGGCAACTCTCTTACACTATTGGTGGGAATGCAAGCTGTTGCAGCTGCTTTGGAAAACAGTGTAGAGATTCCTCAAAAAATTAAAAATAGAGCTACTCTATGACCCTGCAATTGCACTACTGGGTATTTACCCTAAAGATACAGATGTAGTGAAAAGAAGTGCCATATGTACCCCAATGTTCATCGCAGCAATGGCCACAATCACCAAACTGTAAGAAGAGCCAATGTGCCCTTCAACAGATGAATGGATAAAGAAGATGTGGTACATACATACAATGGAATACTATGCCTCCATCAGAAAGGATGAATATCCAACTTTTGTAGCAGCATGGACCGGATTGGAAGAGATGCTGAGTGAAATAAGCCAAGTAGAGAAAGTCAAGTATCACATGGTTTCACTTACTTGTGGTGCATAAGGAGTAATATAGAGGACAGTAGGAGAAGGAAAGGAAATGGGAAGTAGGGTAAATCGGGGAGGGAGACGAAACACAAGAGACTTTGGACTCAGAAACAAACTGAGGGTTTGGGGGATGGGTGAGCCTGGTGGTGGGTACTGAGGGCATGAATTGCATGGAGCACTGGGTGTGGGGCATAAACAACGAATCTTGGAACACTGAAAATAAATAAACAAATAACTTTAAAAAAAATCCCCCACACTTTAACCCCATTTAAAGAACGTTATGGCCATGTCATTGTCTAGCAGAAGCTTCCATACTCCTAGAGTTCCCCAGTCCCACCAAAGAGGCTTGGAAACCACAGTTGAAATGGTTTTCCCTGACCAAACATAACATTCTTTTGATATTTTGCCATGCTTTCCTGGACTATTTGATAAAGGAGTTACTCGGTCAAGGAGTCAGGGACAGTGTTACAAACCAAGTTCATGGAGTATTTACACATTGTTTATTTTCAGTAACTAATACGCCATATTTTCTATGCATCAAAACACGTAATTGTGGCTTCCTTGATTTGGAAAGGGCATGCCGGTGAGTCCAGAGAAACAACATTGTCTAATGCTCACTATTAAAGGTCTTAAAATGCCTGTACCTCTAAGCTGAAATTATATTTCCCATTTAGAGAAAGAAAACTCTCCTTACCTCTCCTGTTCCCTTCCTCTATTTCTTGGTTGTTTCCAGTTATCTCCAGGGTAATGGAGCCTTTCCCGGGGATTCACAACCAGCCAGAAAGACTCATTCTCCACTTCCCCTCCCACCAGGAACGAACCTCAGGAGATGGCCAGTGACTAGTTACTACTTAATTACACTTCCTCTGGTTGTTAACTAAGAACTCAAGCTGCTTGGAAAAATTTTCTCCCTCAAGCAAAATGACTTGCCATTAGTAAAACAATCAGTAGTAATTAAAAACCTCATTTTCAAATATAGTTCATAAGTTTTACATCAAGAAAATTGCTTCTTATCTAACTCTTTTAAAATGTTGCTCTAAGCAAAATAAAAAAGATCCTCTTTAAAAAAAAACTAAAGCCAAACCAAAAAAAAGAAAAGAAAGCCAAAATGCAATCACTGTTTTTCAAATAACAAAACTGCTCCATTATTTATGAATCCAAATAAAGGATTTTTGTGTCTTGCTGACAAAAATATATAAAATACTTAATCATCAATGTATTGTAAATATTTTGGCAGAGACCACTAGATGCCATAATTATCATCAGTTTAAACTTGTGCCCAGACAATGGGCAATCATAAAGTGAATACACTTACTAAAATCACTTTAAATGGATTTAACATTCTGCTTGAGTTCACATACTTCACACTCTGAAACCATGGAAAAAGTGGCTCTTCCAAAATCTCTGAACAGAGTAAAATCTAACTCCCCCAAATTGCAAAGTGTAAAAGGAAGAAAACAGAAATGTTTGATTTAATCAAATAGAAAAACAGACACCTTTTTTTGAAACAAATCAGGTGAACAATAACAGATGTCCATTAAGTAAATGGAACCTGAGCCAAATGTATTTTCAAACAAGATACAAAAAGTAGAGAAAAACCTCTAACGTGATGAAATTCTGTGCACCATGAGACGCATTTCAAGACTGTAACTGGAGTTAACAGGAAACACTAGAGGGCAGAGTTGCAGAGTGAAGTTCTGACTTCTCCTTGGGGAAAGGGATACCGACACTCAGATGCTTGCTCAGATAAATATCCAAGACCTGCCGCTAACGGACTTATTTTAAAAGACTTTAAACTTTGAACAGTTGACCTAAACTCATCCACTCCAAAAGCAATCAAGCAGACTCAGGAAAGCCAGAGAAGGACTCCACGGACAGTAACGCATCCTCAGCAACGTTTCCTCTTGCTTGTGTTGATAAATATAAATCTTACTCCCCATGAAATGACCATCGTTTTTCTCCTGAATAAAGGACTCGTAATAACCCGCTTAGCTTATGGCCTTAGAAAGCCATGGATTGTACGTTATGGATGACATTTCCCATTAAATTTGCAGAACTGATTATTCTATTTTCGTTGACTACCACAAGCGCAAACAAAATGTCTCCGTATTATTGTAAGTTTTGTGAAGAGAAGGAAGGGGTGTTTATCCTTCAAAACTCCTTGTATTCATATTCTCTATCAATGACAGAGATTACAAAACACATGGGCTGCCCAGCGTCCCATTGTAATGATTAATGGAAACCATTTATTCCAAATGGATTTTTGGAGCCCAGATGTCAGTTTCCATAGCTCCAGAGGCAACATAAAAACTGATTCTTCTCTTTAAGTCAATGTGAGACTTTCATAATGGCCAACTCATGTTCAGTATCTCCCAATTATATTACCTTGAAAATCACAGCCTCAAACATTCATTCTCCAGATAGCTAAGCTTCCTAGATGATATTCAGTGAGATGATGGGGCTTCTCTTTAAAACAATCCACCTCAAAAATTGTATGTTCTTCAACACTAGGAGAAAATTGGCCCAATATTCATTTTTTACTTATTTTATCATTATTAAAAACAATTCTAATCCAGGGGTGCCTGGTTGGCTCAGTTGGTGAAACGTATAACTCGATCTCGGAATCTTGAGTTCGAGCCCCACATTGCATATAGTGATTACTTTAAAAAATAATTATGATCCAGGGTGCCTGGGTGGCTCAGTTGGTTGGGCGACTGCCTTCGGCTCAGGTCATGATCCTGGAGACCCGGGATCGAGTCCCACATTGGGCCTCCTGCTTGAGGAAGCCTGCTTCTCCCTCTCTCACTCCCCCTGCTTGTGTTCGCTCTCTGGCTGTGTTTCTCTCTGTCAAATAAATAAAATCTTAAAAAAAAAAAAAGTTTAAAAAATAATAATAATTATAATCCAAAATAGCTGCATTTTTCATATATCATGGTTTTTATTTTAAAGTCTTAACTCCTTGATAATTCTGTTGCTGGAACAATAAATAACTCAAGAAGAATAAATTGAGCATCTGTGACTCTAAAATATGTCTTCACTATCCTTCTTCTCTTAATATCTGATTGTACTCTTTTTCCTTGCTCCTCAAACCAATATAATGAATCTTTACTATGATATCCTGGATAATACAATGGATTAGGAAATTGGCCACTATCAAGTCTTTTACTATATTGCCACAAATTATAAAACTATAAGCTATAAATAGAAAACTGAAACCCAGAATGAAATGTCTTTCAGTGGGAAAATTAGTCATAGTGAATATTCATTCACATACCCTATTTCTAGAAAGCCATAAATTAAAAAATTCTGAGAATCAGAGTCAAAAAGATCATGGATTGGTAAGCCTTCTCTGACCAAACTACTTAAAAATTTAACCATCCCTTCCCAAGATTTCCTATCTCTCCTCCTTTGCACAATATTTTTTTTCCTTAGCACTTATCATTCATTTTATTTTATTTTATTTAGAGTTTATTTATTTATCCCTCCTGGATTGTATGCTTCTGAAGGCAGGGATTTTATTTCTTTTGCTTACTCTTTTGTTCATCCTAGTCCTGGAACAGTGCCTGTCAATTAGTAATTAAAAATTTGTTGTATTAGGTGCCTGGGTGGCTCAGTAGGTTAAGCCTCTGCCTTTGACTCAGGTCATGATCTCAGGGTCCTGGGATCGAGGCCCGCATCGGGCTTTCTGCTCAGCAGGGAACCTGCTTCCTCCTCTCTCTCTGCCTGCCTCTGCCTACTTGTGATCTCTCTCTCTGTCAAATAAATAAATAAAGTCTTTTTAAAAAAATTGTCATATTACCTAATGAATGAATAGACAGCAAATACAAAATCTGGCAGAACTGTATGTGTTACAACTCTTAATCTAACAAGGTAGAAGTCTGGAATTAATAAAGCACTATCACATGCCAAGAATTCTGAAAATGTTACTTGATTTAACCTTCCCAAAAATATGATGAAATTAAGACCTATGGCATTGCTGTTGGCCACATAGCTTGGTAAGTGGTTGAGCTAAAATTTGGACCCCAGTCTGTATATTGCTAAAGTCCATGCTTTTTTCTATTATATCACACTAACCCTCATATTATCTCAATCCCTCTAGAAGACGTGTAACAACTTTTTTAAAGGATGGGCTGAAGTTACAAAAGCTAATCATGTCCACATACTCATAGTCAGGAGGATCTGGAGACCTTGGAAGAAGGTCTTACTTGAAAAACATAGAGTCCCACAACTCCTCTATTACTCATATAGTCTCAGGTAATTGGAGAGAGAGAAGATAATGAAAAATCACACAGTTCCTTCACGATTATGAGAGAGGACAATTGCACAAATACATAGGTTAACATTAGATTTGAAACACATAATCTCATTTAGCAGAAAATCACCATGACTGCAGAATCACAGACTCTCCCTAAATTGATAACTTCACAAAGAAGCTAGCTCAACAACATTTATTGATTTTCAGAAGGCTCTATTCCCGGAATAAGGTCCAACCTCCCTTAGCTGCCAACTGTCCAACTATATGTTGTCTACAAGGATATACTTGAGATTCAAAGACCAAATTGGGTGAAAGTTCAAGGGTGAAAAAGGATATATATTCAAACAGTTACCAAAAGAGAGCTGGAGTGGCTATACCACTCCAGTGGTTGGTACAACAATATCAAACAAAACAGACTTTAAGATAAAAATTGCTACTAGAAACAATGGATGTTTTGTCATGATAAAACAGTCAAAGTTTTGGGCACCTGGGTGGCTCAGTTGGTTGAGTGACTGCCTTTGGCTCAGGTCATGATCCCGGAGACCCGGGATCGAGTCCCGTATCAGGCTCCCTACTCGGCAGGAGACCCGCTTCTCCCTCTCTCACTCCCCCTGCTTGTGTTCCCTCTATAGCTGTGTTTCTCTCTGTCAAATAAATAAATAAAATATTTTTTAAAAAAAGTCAAAGTCTCAAGAAGATATAACACTTACAAACATATTTGCTTCTAATAACAGAACCCCAAAATACAAAAAGCAAAAACTGAAAGAACTGAAGAGAGAAATAGACAATAATAATTGGAAATGTAAATACCCCACTTTCAATTAGACAGAAGATCAACAGAAAATAGAATCTTTGGACAACACTACCAATCAACTATATCAAGCACACAGTTATAGCATATACCGCTCAACAACAGCAGAATGCACGTTCTTCTCAGAAGTACATGGAACACTCCCCAGAACAGACCATGTATTGGGCCAAAATCCCCTACCCAAAATACTTTGGGCCACATATGTTTCAGAATTTGAAATTGTCCAGATTTTTAAAACATGATATGGTGCATTTTCAACATAAATGGAACATCCTACATCCTCAGCAAGGTCTAGGTCAACATTCTATTAACTAATCACAATATTTCTTTGACAAAACACATGATACTGATCTTAAGTGATAGCTAGATAAAGACCATCGGTGGCTTCAAGTCAATTCAGACACTTTTGTCTTCAAATAAAATACAAAAAAAAAAAAAAAAACAAACAAAAAAAACAAGACAAAATTAAAACACACCTGTTGCTTCAACTTTCAAACAGTTTTCAAATGGATCCACTTTCCCTCATCTCTGCCATCATCATGACCTATTTTTATGTCCTTTCTATCTACCCACCAAGAAAGCCTTCTAACAGCATTCCTGCCTCAGCCCAGCCTCTCTCCAACCCAGTTTCCACAAAGCAATCAAAGACATTTATTATTACTATATATTACTCCTCTGCCTAAGACTTCCCAATGTCTTCCCCTTGTTCTTAGAATGAAACATGAATTCCTCATGATAGCCTACATGGCAAAGTTCACCCCTGCTTCCCAATGATTTGCTCCTCCTCCATCATGGTCCTCTTCTTATTTCCTCCAACACACTGAGCTCTTTCCTACTCAGAGTCTTTGGTTTAGCAGCTCTCCTTTTCAGCACACTCTTCAAAAAGTTTTTCAAAGGTGGGATTATCATCAACCTTTAAGTCTAAGCTCAGATGTCACCTTCTCAGAAAGACTTTCCCTACCCCTTCTACCTAGATATACTTACACTTCTCCATAATTTTTTTCTAATAAAATGGATTTGGGAGTATTTTTAGGTTTACATAAAAGTTAAAAAGCTAGTATGAAGAGTTCCTATGTACTTTGCCCACAGTTTCCCTCGTTAACATCTTACATGACCCGGACATATTTGTCACAACTAAAACACTAACACTGGTGCACTGTTATTAAGTAAGCTTAGGATTTCTCTAGTTCTTCTCCAGTGTCCTTTTTTTTCTTCTGTTCCAGCATCCCATCCAAGACAGCACAATGGTACATTCAGTCATTACATCCCTGTAGCTCCCTCTGGTCTGTGACAGTTTCTCAGACTTTCCTTATTTTTCTTCACTGTGTGGAAGAGCCCAAGTCAGGTGCTTGTAGGCTCTCCCCTAATTTGGTTTGGGCTGATGTTTTTCTCATTATTAGACTAGGTTATAGGTTCTTAAGAAAAAGACCACAACGGTGAAGTAGTCTCATTCACATCATAACAATAGCATATGTTATGAATATGACTCATCACAGATAATGTTAAACTTGATTACCTGGTTAACACTGTATTTTCCAGGCTTCCCTACAGGCTTCCCTTCCGCCTTGTAACCGATCCACTCTTGTGAAGCAGTTCACTTAGTACATCCCACACTAAGGAGGGTACAAGAGGAACACAACGCCATCATGCGATATGCAAAAAAAAAAATATCTGGAGTTCTTCAGATAGGGAGATTTTTCGCTTGTCCCCCATTCACTTATTCAATCACTTACTTATATCAGTATGTACACATGGATGCTTATATGAAAGTTTGAGTTATTATCCAATACTATATTATTTCTTTCACTGCTCAGTGTTCCAGATTTAGCCATTTCAGGTTGGCCTTTATGTTGCTTTCCTATGCCTCCATCCTTTCATTTTTTTGAGCACTTCTTTATTTTCTGGTACAAGATACTCCAGCCTCATCTTGTGTAAGAACACCATTTTGTATGTGACCAGTTCCCTTCACTGGAAAATGGCATTGGAATCCAAGATCTGGTGCTGGGTGAATTTATTATGAAATACTGGAGTGTCACTACCATTAGGCCCTCTCAGCAGAGCTAGGAAATGGATGTGTGTTGACCAACCTATGCATAAGCACATATCTATAAATATTTATATCTTGAGCAAAACATGAACTTATACTGATGTCTCCAACTCTAATCCAGGACCACATGGCTCACTCACATGCCTTGCTTTTAACCACTCAGTTTATTCCCAGTAGAAGTATTAACATAATCTATAATTACTTAGTTTTTAAAAAATATTTGCTCACTTTTTTACAGTCTATCTCTCACCATTGAGGATTTAAAATAAGAAGCAAAGGTTCATTTAACTGTACCTCTAGGACCTAAAACAGTGCTGGCTACGCAACAGCAGTTAATTTGTTGGATGCGTAAAAAAATAATCAACAGAAAAGTATTGATTATATAATTCCTAATGGAAAATAACAAAGATGGAATATTTTGAGGCTAACCTCCGACATGAGTAATATCATCTTTCAGACCAAAAATAAACACATTTTAATCCATCACTGTGCCCTGTTATATTAATAACCTCCACACATTCATCATCACTTAGCATTGAAATTTTCCCTACAAGCAACTCAAGGAATGCTTGGTGTTTTCCCCCTAAAGTTTACTATAGTAGAGGCTTAATCATGTCCAAAATGAAAGTAGTATATTCTATCTCAAATTTCCTTCTCTGTAACAGTAGAGTGCAGGTCAGAGAGAAGAGGCAGGCAGGAAGTAGGAAGAAGAGTCACCCACTGTTAAATGTTTCATCAAATTACTCAAAAAGTTTTCAATATCCAAGAGTCTTTCCCACCACAGTCTAAGAACCATGTGTCATCCGAAGCTACCCACCCAATTTTGGCACAATTAGTGACAATCTTGTTGGCTTAGCCTCTTTTCACTTCTTTATACTACTTTTCAAATTGCTAAGAAGTCTTGTCTGGATCTGAAAATGACTTTAATAGAAGCTGCAGCAGTAGGACTGAGTGTCCACCATAAAAGTAAAGGAAAACAGTTTCAGAGGGGATGAAAAGGTGATTTTACATTCAACATTTTCTTTCAACTTCCAGGTCTGAGCTTGGGCATGCTTGGTCCCAGAGAATACAGTGTGGCTAAGGATCAATAACCCTTTCCTCTAAGCTGACTGGAGCTTCCCTGGCAAGCTCCCATCACTTGCTCCCACTAAAAAAACGAGGAAGGTGTCAAGAAAAGGAAGAAAAAGATGGAATGAGCATGAAACAAATATTTACTGAATGCTGAATATATTCCTAGTAAACCCTATGCTCTCTTGTACTCTACTATAAACTTAAGTTCTTTATTTTTTTCTTTAAACTAATCAACAGCTTCCTCTTGCATGCATATTTATGTAAAAAAATTACAATGTAACATAGAAAAGAAGTTAATACCAGAGAGGAAGTAGAGGGTAGAGAAAAGAGCAAAAGAGCAAAAGTATTTCCTGGAATATTCTTGAATATTCTTTCACAAGAAAATAAGTAAAATTCCCTGCTATTTGGGGGAAACATTATCATTCTTAAAAACCTTTTTTTAACAAGCTGAACAAACCAAGGCAAGCCTGTATACATTTCTTGAAATAGTTCCTTGTTTATTTGAACTATATTGTAACTCAGAGTCATGACACAAATGAGTGTCCCTGCACAAGTGCATGTCCATATATAACAAAGGAGTGCCCAGAGGGTTCCTGTAATTAGAGCTAGATGCATATGGGAGGGCTGCCTGCACCCAAATTAAGCTTATGCCACTTGCACATAATTAGCATACCAAAATGAGAAACAAAACCAAAAGGCACATTTAGGCAACGACATGCTATTACTATGTTAAGGATACAATTCCCAAGTGTTATCAAAGTGAACTGACTTGGAGAGATAAAAACTGGACAGCGCATGGTTTGGGGACAGTAGTTTCCAGAGCATACCACACCTAAAAGGAAGGATGGAATAAGAAATGTCTTCTCAGTAAATTCTCTTACTGACTTGGCCTTTGCAGGAATGCTGCCAGGTTTCTGTCATATCTTCCAACGTGACTGCTTCCTGCTGAGGTTCTCCACCTCTACTTACATGGGACTTCCGTTTGCGTAAATCTTGTAGAACAGCTGTTGCCTTATAAGCTATGCTCCCAGGGGAGATGCTGTCAAATATCCAAGGATAGAGAAGGCACGCGCCACAGTGCAGTTTTTCTTGGAGAGACCTCTGAGTCGACCATCCATTTACTGGTAATTGGAGGCGACTATCTCCTGTCCGTCCCCTCCCTGCTCCTCGGAAGGGTCAGAAGCACGCTCGCTTTGCCCTCAGCCATACCGCATTCTACTCTTACCAGGTCCGAAAATAGAAGGAAGCCAAGTTTATCAGTCACATCACAGCAAAGCCACACGCCAAGCAGGAAACGAGCAAGGAGGAAACAGTCTGTTGTTTCGCTCTGTCTCCCAGTATTGGAGCACTATTATCACTGGTGGAAAAGCACCTTTGAAATTACATTACAACTGTACGGATCTTTTGTCAAGGAAAAAAAAAAGCCCTCTTGTTTTCAGTCAGGTGACAGATTCCACACCAAAAAAGTTCTATCAAGCAGACACTCTTAGCTGCTCATCTATACCCATGATCATAAAGCAAAATTTCCAACAAATTATTCAAATTCTCAGAACAAACCCTAGATTAAATCCTTCAACCACTGACAGCCTCAAGAAAGCAAGTGTGTCACACATGGGTAATTCCACATTCACAGAGTCTCTTTTCATGACATTTTATTTTGTGAAAAGAGCAGACATAGCTCTCTGGAACCTTTTTTTTTTTTTTTTAATTTTTGGTTTTAAAAATAGATCCCTTTATTACTCTTAAGGCTTTTTCCTGTGGTCTGAAGAATTGAACATACTTTGCCCTAGCATACTGAGAATAAAATTATTAGAAGAGCAATTTGAGAACAAGTTGAGGACTGACAACCAGATGATGGCTGATGTGTGAGCAACGAACACGACTCGTTTTCCTCAGGACACATTCTCACTGCACGACCACGAACATGACCCCCATAATTCAGTTCATCCTACAAGACATTTGCTTATGCATTCATTCATTCATTCATTCATTTGTTCCACAAGTATTCACTGAATGACCACAGAGTGACCAAGACAGAGAAGTTTTCCCAAGCTATGTTGAGCTGTGTTGTGAAATTTATTCTAAAACCCTTCCCACTCACTGATAAGCTTGCACTCTTAGGGGGCAAGCTTGGAGGCCCCAGTCAAACTAAGTATTATTTTAAGACATTCAAAAGGGGGTAGTCTAAGCATACCTGTTGGGTTGGAGATAGCCTGGAAGGACTTGTTTTAGGAATGGATCTGTGAACACTCTCTAAAATGCATTCTACAGGGCACCTGGGTAGCTCAGTTGTTGAGCGTCTGCCTTTGGCTCAGGTCATGATCCTGGAATCCCAGGACCAAGCCCTGCATCGGGCTCCCTGCTTGGCAGGAAGCCGGCTTCTCCCTCTCTCACTCCCCCTGCTTGTGTTCCCTCTCTAGTTGTGTTTCTCTCTGTCAAATAAGTAAATAAAATCTTTTTTTTTTAAATGCATTCTACAACTCAAGGAGATGAGAAGGTGGCCTATTCCAGGAACACCAAGGGCTTATTCTGAGATGGCTCTGCCTTCTGCTTCTAACTTAACTAAAATCGCTCCTGGAACTGGAGGGTTTGAGGCTGACACAACCAAAAAAATGGTTTGGAAGAAACAATGGTTTTAATATTTAGTATGAAGTTCATAGCATCTCATTATGAAACTACAGTGCCACCATTTTCTGAATGATACAGGTTTATGATGACTTCACTCAAAATTACAAAGAAACACATACAAATTTTGGAACACTTCACCCATTTCATTTTCTAAGAGGTCAGAAAACACCTATGTCTGTATTGATACACAACTGGTTTAAATCAAGGGTTAGCAAACTATTGCTAAATCCATGTGGGCCCAATCCACCTCACCACCTCTTTTTGTGTTGCCCACAAGTTTTTAAATTTTAAGTGGTTGGGGTTGGGGAGAAAAGGAGGATATGATTTCCTGGCATGAAATTCGAATTCCAGGGCCTACAAGCGAGAACTTGCTGGAACACACACACACTCATTCCTTCACAAAATGTTTATGACTGCTTTCATCCTAGGACAATGACGCAAATATTTTCGGCTTCGAGGGCCTCTCTGGCCCTTTATAGAACAGCGTCTAATCTCTGGTTGACATAACAAGACACATGTCATCAAGCGAAGACATTTTGGAGTCACAGCAAGGTTCCTCTACCCAACCACTCCCAAATTTTCTTGCCACCCTAACTTGCTTTGACCAGAAAGTCTGCCTAAACTCCACCCCAGTGGGGGTTGTGGGTGGGTGTTCTTTCCAGAGGCAACTGGGAGGAGGGGCCAAGAAAGTAAACAAGAGGAAGGCATCAAAATGGAAATACACTTAAAAAGAGATAGGGAACATAGAAGAGCAAAGGTGTATACAAGACAGTTCCGGAGGGTATCACCCATCTGGGCAACACCATCCACGATCCTCTTTTGCTAAAGTGTAGAAGCCAACACTCGCACAGGATGACTGAATGAACTCCACCTCTTTTTACTGTCATCTCAGAACAATCTGGCTTTGAGACAAATTGTAAAATGCCAGTACATGTGGCCTATACAATAAGTAAGATGGCTTATAACTAGTACACAAAGTGGAATTTACATATTTTATTCAGCAGAGAATCATTAATCTGTTCTAGTGAGTAAAATGAAGATTCATGTGTTTTGAGAATTAGTAAGCAAATGAAACAAAAATAATTTCAAAGGCGAGCAAATTGTCTCATGATGTGTTCTTTGTTTATTTTGACATTTTTAATTGCCTATAAAATATGCCAACATATGCATTTAAATATTGCATTTTAATGTTGTTTCTCAGTTGTTCAGGCATGGTAATGAAAAGCTTCTCCTTAGCCGGCCATTTGCTAGCACACCTACAGAGAATGTTAGTAAGAGCAACAGTTAGGAAAAAAAAAAAAAGAAAAAGAAAAGGGGAGGCTCACCACACCAACCAGGCTGTGCGCATACAAACATTTTAAGCCATAAAACACAAATGCTTTGAAGTATTTCAAATGACAGCACACAATACTGCTAAAGTTCATGCTCTGATGTTTTCTTATTACATTTTCAAAATCACAGTCTATTTTCTAGAATAACTTGCCAACTTCTCCTAGTGCATCAGCTATATGGTGAGAAAGACTACATCACTTCTGAAGGTAGACCATGCATTTCATGACCCAGCCCTGGTCCTCATGAAGTTAAAGTTCTATAAACACTTAACAAGTAAGGTCCAGAACATGAGTCCCGAGGCACCTACCTGGTACCAACTTCCTCTCTAATTCAAAACTGTCATGAGGAGCCCCAAGATTTTAAGAATACGAAAAAAAGAAAAATGCTCCCAAGTCATTCTCCCTCCCAGGAGACTTTCTCATCATTCTTACTGCTATAAGCCAACCTGTTGCAGATAGCATACTGTGAGTGTTGAAAGGAGAAGCCACAAGGGGAATGCAGGTAAAAATGTTACAGGCTAGTAAAAACTTCCAGGGGCCTAATATTTCCTAAAGGTATGTCCACATAACCCACATGCAACTCTCAATGCAGTCCAAGGCAAGATCCTTTCTAGTCCTTTCCTTTGGTACTCTTAAGTAAGGCAGGAAGAAGGAAAGAGGAAAGCTGATGGACGCCACTATTCACCCTGACTGATGCTCAGCCCACTGTCTGTGCCTCTTCGTATCGCCCCCCAGGGATCTCTGGGGGCTTCTCTAACCTCCTCCTACTCACACACATCCCACCCAGCAGGGCGATTTCCAAAGCGTAAGCAAATTATGCCTGAGAAGCTGGGCAGCACTGCCCTGTGGTCGGTTACCTGTGGAAGCATCTCGTAACTCTGATTATGAGCGGACTCCAATAAGGACCCCTGCGGAGGGATATCTGGACAGTACATATGCGCTTGTGTGCTGAGAACTTTATATCGCATTACACCTCTGAGTTTTTAAAATGCTGATTCATTCATTATTTATGAAAACAGATTTTTTTCAGACACTGCGATGGGCTCTCCCAGAAAAAGTGGAGGGGTAAACATCCGGGGAAAAAGAATGATAAGGAAAGAGAAGTCGTTAACTTCACATTGGTGACAAGAGACTGAAGGACACAACAGGGACTGGTGAACGACTGACGGTCCCCATCTGTTAGCTGAATATACAGGTAATAATAATCAGAACCAATATTAAAATGACACCTACTATGTGCTGGGCACTACTCTAACCACTTTATGTATATTATGTATTTAGTCCTCAAAATAGTGAATAAAATAGGTATCCCTTATGATCTTTTAAAGATGCTTTAACTGGCTTGCTCAGTCGGTATAGCCTGAGACTCTTGATCTCAGTGTCCTGCATTCCAGCCTGTGATGTTTGATGCATAACCTCAAGCACTTTCAGAAGTGATTGCTACCATGAGGTGCCTCCTGGTACTCGGATGGATATGGGAACAGAGAAGGGAAAAGAGAAGCTAAACAGGTGGCAGATGCTGGGTTTAGAGATCACCTTTAAAAAATGAGCTAATGAGGTACAAAGAGTTAAGTAAGTTGTGCAAGGTAACACAAAGAGTACCTTCCATTTACAGTGTATTTTTCTATGTTACAGCAGTGCACTCAGCCTTTTACAACAAGTCTTAAGTTTCCCATACAATATGTTAATTACCAAATAAATACTATCTCTTCAAATATCTGTATTTCTTGAAAAAGTACTGAAAGCATCCATAAACTTGAATATAGCTTAATTAATGTCACCAACATCTCAAGATAAATTTATCTTATATTCTTAGATTCCACTAATTTTATACCATGCTATGAGATTCAAAACAGAATTAGCTTTTACTCTTAAAATATTGTTAGTGCACCATCTTGAATATGTTAACCAATGAAATAGATTCTGCAAGTAGGTAGGAGGGTAAATGCACGTTAATTACTTGGAATGTCTTAATTAACTCCTACTGCTAATGACACAGCAATTAAGTTTTAAATATGTTTAGAGGATACATCAGTTTTCTACTGGGTCATGTCGCTGAACATTACTAAAATTCAAAGGAATGGAGAGTTTTAGACCCAAGTTCTCAAAGAACTATTATCTCAATGGGAAAAACAAATAAAACTAAAGTTTTAGACTCTTTGCAGCACAAGGCACTCTCTCTCTCACACATACACACACACACACACACACACACACACACACACACACACACACCTGCTTCCTGTTTAGCTTCTCTTTTCCCTTCTCTGTTCCCATATCCATCCGAGTACCAGGAGGCACCTCATGGTAGCAATCACTTCTGAAAGTGCTTGAGGTTATGCATCAAACATCACGCATGAAGTCAACCTGCCATACAGTTTTTTAAAGCTTTCTTTATTTCTGAACATTAGAAGGTAAGTCATGGTGGTTCCTGTTGATGTACCTGGGCCTAACAAGTACTTGAAGCAGAGACCAGGGTGAGTAGATAGAGCTATTTTTAGAAGCTATCTCCTGTTGTGAATTAAAGATAGCCACTCTCTTTAAAAGAAGGACAGACTCCAAAGGTGAAGTCTCTTTTCCCTTCTCTTGAATGTGGGCTGGTTCTGTGACCTGCTTTAATCAACAAGGCAGTGTACGTGAAACTGTATCACTTCCAAGACTGGGCCTTAAGAGATCTGTATGCACCGGGAACTCAACCAGTGTACTATAAAAACTCCAAGTCACATGGAAAGAGAACTGAGGCACCAGTTGACAACCCCAGCTGGACTTCCAGCCAACAGCCAGCACCAGGAACCAGTCATACGAGCGAGCCATCCTGGATGCTCCAATCGAGTCAAACCTCTGGATGACCGTGGATCCCACCTGACACCACACAAGAACCTTCCAGCTGACCTCAGTCAACCCAGGCTCTGAGGACATCATAACCGATTGTCGTTCAGACTCCTAAGTATTTGAGGTGGTTTGGTATACAACAACAAAAAGTCTAAGCCCTTCTTGACCATCTTAGAGAGCCAGACTAAGACCAGTTCCCGAGTGACGCAGCTTTGCACAGGACAAACCCTGATGGAATTGAGAACACTTTCTAATATGGGGCATGGAGGCTAAGACCATGGACCTCAGAGCCAGACTGACTAATTTTGAATCCTGGCTTTGCCTTTGACTAGCTATGTACCCAGTAGAAGTTATGTAACCTTTCTGCATCTGTCTCAGTTTCCATTTGTGTAAAATAATGATTATACTCTTCCCATCTCATAGGTTTGTTATGAAAATTAAACATCAGTATCAGCATGTGTAAAGCACTTAGAATAGTGCCTGGAACAGAGTAAGTATTCAGCAAATGTTCTCTATTAATATTATTATTTATTCTCTCTTCTGTTCTGTACCCAAGGATGCACCCCCTCATAGCTATGAAGGGTTCTAAACTCAGGACACGGAGATAAGGAAAAGTGAAGGCGGATGCCAAAACATATTTCCTGTCTGCTCCTACATCATGAAGAAATGGATTTCTGCCAGGTCATAAAAGCATGAATATGATAAATGCTAAATCTGATCAGCCTCACACCAGCAAGGGAGAAAACCAAAAATTAGAGTAAATGTTCCCTTTCTATGTAATATGTAACAGAAATGTCAGGCAATTAATAAAACTTTATCTGAGGATAAGTTGCTCCTCGGTAGAAGAATCCACACTCTAGGAAACTTATAACTGATATCCATTCATTAAGAGTACTGAGTTTTTTACACATATAATATAGTCCTGGGAAGTTATTATCTTAGGCATGATCTAATAAGCTATCATCAACACACTCCAATCAACTTTGTTTCTGAATATTATTTTGTAATTCACTCTAACAAACAAGTCACCTTACAGAGGAGGGAAGTATCTGCATATGTCATAATAAAATTAATTCTAGTATATTAATAACACTGGGTTGGTTTTGGGATTTGGGTATTTTTTTTTGTCATACCATACACACACTTTGGGGAAATGTTTTTTGTTAAAATGATATTGAATGATTTGTTTTTATGAATGAAGACAACATAGTAGCAGTCAATTCATTTTGCTATAGAATTATTAAACAGTACTTTTCCCACAGCCCTTTGTCTCTTCTCTATTTTAAAACTATATCAAGGACCTATTTCTGTTTACTTCAAAATTAATCATCGCACATGAGTTAATATATGGTAGCTGTATGTTTCTGAAATACTTAGCACTCTATTTGAGCTCTTGAACTTGTGGCCATAATGCTTCTCATGGGACTTTTCGCTGGAGTTCCAAATTCCCCCTTTCTCGTCTCCCCATGTTTCTAGTCATAGAATTATTGTAGATCCAATGATACCACTCTTATTCTTATATCCAGACATGGTTCCATCTGTTTTTCAGGAAAACTACGATAGATCCATATATTGGTACCCAGGTAGTTCAATCAATTAGAGGTTCTGAGAACACGTGTCAGGTTTGTGCCTATTTTCAGCATGATAGCATCAGTTATCCACATTAGTCATTCTTCTCTCCAAATTATTTATAAGCCTTTGGTCAACGTGAAAAAAAATCCACATTTTCATCTCATGCCTGCTAATCATGCTTTAAATGATGACTATCAGAGATGCAAATTAATTACAAACCATATGAAGGGTGTGCAAATTAAAATCTATGAAATTTAAATTATTAATGGAGTAGTAATTCAGCTTCCAGCTTCCCTCTGCAATCATTAACAATTTCACTTATTTTATACTGCTCAGTGCAAACTACATTTATTCAACAGAAACAAGGGACACTACATTTTATGACTTCCTTCCCCTCCTAACTTTTCAATCCTCTTCCCCCTCTTCCTTCTACTGCATCCTTTGACTGTTTTGAACCTACTCTTTTATGTTCTGCTTAACTTCAGCTCCATGTCTCTACCAGATCTTATCAATTACACGATATTCTGCTCTAATTTAATATGTCATTCTCAATCTTTTGAATTTTACATCCCACCAGTCTATTCAAAGAATCTGAATCAGTTCCACCATGAAAAAAAACAAAGCCTGTTTTTCCAAGGGCATTTGTAAGGTTATGGGTATTGTGTTTTATGTGATTATACACAAAGACTTTAAGAATATACACAATTTCAGTGGTATTATTGAGAGTAACTGCTGGAAATATTTCTGCATCCACTATGTAGTTGAACACAGCAAATGAAAGTAGCCAAAGTTTCCAAATGCAGCATCATATGAAAAAAGACCCCAGTTAAGTGAAAAAAGTTTTCAGATTAAGACTAATAGATTCAACTGAAGTTTCCAGACTAGCCAAGTTCTGCTTTACTTGCCTGTGTTTCCCATAAATGAAGCCCATTCTGGGCTTCAATGCTTAAATTTACAAAAATATTATTAAAATAAATTGTGTAATATTTCTAATTAATAATTGACCTAATTGAAGTATAAGACAGTTTACTAGAAACAAAGATGGGTATAACTTTATCAAAAAGCAACAAAGTAATAAAGGAAACCACTTGAATAAAATGTCTCGAGTTCTCAGATAAAAATGTCACAGATTTCTCAAATCGCAACTCAACAAATTCTAAATCTTGGCTTTATTTTGATTTGCATAAAATGTTTGTAAGTAACCTATGTAAATATCCTTATAGTAACTAAACTCAAATGCACACAAGTTTAGCAGAAGCATTTGGGGGGGATTAGAATGTCACGGATGTTTACCTGGCAAGGTTGTTTCATTTTAATGGCTATGACATGGTATCTGTAACAGCACAGCTCACAGGTCCAGGAACCCCTCTCGCTGATCCACTTTAGCAGGCACAGCTGATGTGTATATCGAACTGACCCATCACAGCGGCAGGGGTTTAACAACTCCCCCTGAAAACAAAACAGCTCATGTGAATATTTATACTTGTATCTCAATTAAAAAAAACAAAAAACAAAAAAACAAAACCAAAAACAAACACTTGCTTTCTTTTCTTTCAAAGCCGTTTACCCAGAAGGATACCAGCATCAAACTATCTGACAAAATAAAATTAAATTTTTATACCTCTGATGGGAATGAAACTAAAGTCTTAAAACTATTTCAAAGATATTGCTTAGACTTATGACATAAATGTTCTACCAACATACAAAATGTCTGCAAGATATAGCTCCCAATACCCTTGGGGGAAAGCTGTACTATTAAATCTCTTTAATAACTTTTAAGTGGATGGTCAGATGCATTTCCTCTGCAGTTATTCTTAATCATTGCTAAAGAAGAAATGCATGGCATCCCAGAAAGTAGCTTGCAATAGCATTATGCTTTTATTTTTTTTCTAAATGTAGCATCATAAATATTGACTTAGGGCACTATATTCCTGAAAGCCTGCATATTCTTACACAATTTCCTTACTTTTAAAAATATTAAACCTAATGTTTTTTCAGACCACAGATTTTGTAAGAGATGGATTATCTTCTTGTATCCATGAATACTCTCATATAAGTTTGCATGCACATCTAATGGAGTTTTTAATTTTAGTTTTTAATTTATGTTTCTAACAAAATATAAAATACAGTGTTAGCTAAATAGGCTTTCTTTCACAAGATCAAAGTACATTCCTATTTCTCTTGCAAAAACTGCAATGAGATTAAGAGATTGTCAACATTATTTGCAGTATGTAAAGACCCTGCCCTTTTTGGTTTGGCATGACTCACCCCCAGTTTGTATTCTTAAAACTTTTTTTTTTAAGATTTTATTTATTTATTTGACAGAGAGAAATACAGCTAGAGAAGGAACACAAGCAGGGGGAGTGAGAGAGGGAGAAGCAGGCTTCCCGCCAAGCAGGGAGCCCGATGTGGGGCTTGATCCCGGGTTGCCGGGATCATGACCTGAGCCGAAGGCAGTCACCAACCACCTGAGCCACCCAGGCGCCACCACCCCACCCCCACCCCCCAGTTTGTATTCTAAGAGTATGTGCCTCAGAATACATTTGTAGAAAAAGGGATATAGATTTGTTTCTCTCTGTAAACCAAAATTCATTTAGCAACTTAAAAAAGATACTTAGGACACGATCCTTAAAGCACCTGAGGAATGCTTAACTGCAAAACCAGGTTGGGGTGAGGGGGAATAAGTATGTATCAAATTAAACCCTGCATTCGCCACCGGGACATTTTCACCCGCCTTCACAGAAAGGGAAAGGGGAACACAAGTAGCAGCCTCTCTCTCAGTTGGCCGGATCAGACAAGCCTGGCTGGCGAGGAAGCCTGAGGAGAGCGCTGTCCGTGGTGCTGAACGGTGGATCGTCCCGGGCAGAAGCCGGTCCAGTCCAGACCTGAGCCCACTGCCTGCTGCTCTGAGGTCCCCCAGGGCCTTTCTTACCTGCTCCGCGCCCTGGAAGCAGATCTTGCAGATGGGCTGGTGGTGCTGGTGCTGGTGCCCGGCGCGCTGGTCTCCACCGCCGCTGCTGCTGCTGCGGCTGCTACACACCGAGCGCGTCTCGGGCTGGTCGCCGGCGCCCCGCCGCTCGCCCTCCCCGCCCGCGCCGGCCTCAGGCTCCCCGGGGACGCCCTTCCCCGCCGCCGCCGCCTCAGGGACCGCCGCCTCCGGAAGGCGCCTCGGACCGTCCCCGGAGTCGCCAGCCGCGGACACCTCCTGGCCGGCGGGCGGCAGGGGCGGCGGCGGCAGCTCGTCCGCGCCCCGGCGCCGCGGGACCACCTCGGTCGGCTGCTCGTCCGGTCCCACGGGGCGCTCAGGGGACGCGGGCGGCGCGGGTAGCGGTGGCAGGTAGCGTGGGGGCGCGGGGACCGAGACTGGCTCTCCCGGCGGCGGCGGCGGCGGCGGCGGCGGGGGAGGCGACGGGGGCGGCTCGGTGTCCCCGCTCTCCGCCCCGCGGCGCATACTGCCGCTGAGGCCGCCCTCAAAGCTCATGGTGGTACCGCCGCCGCCCTCCTGCCAGCCCAGCCGGCGGGCCGGGCTCGGGCAGCAGCAGAAGGGAGAACGGAGGGGGCGGGAGGACAGAGGGAGGAGTGGAG
>PITA01016056.1:0-47832 GCA_004023965.1 Spilogale gracilis | reverse complement strand
ATCTTTTTAATGTATTGTTGGATCCTGTTAGCAAGGATCTTGTTAAGAATCTTGGAATCCATATTCATCAGGGATATTGGTCTGAAGTTCTCCTTTTTGATGGGGTCTTTGTCTGGTTTGGGGATTAGAGTAATGCTGGCTTCAAAGAAAGAGTCTGGAAGTTTTCCTTCTGTTTCTATTTTCTGAAAGAGCATCAGGACAATAGGTGTTATTTCTTCTTTGAATGTTTGGTAGAATTCCCCAGGGAATCTGTCTGGTCCTGGACTCTTGTTTTGGGGAAGGTTTTTGATCACTGCTTCAATCTCATTACTAGATATAGGTCTGTTCAAATTGTCAATGTCTTCCAGTTTCAGTCTTGGGAGTTTATAGGTTTCTAGGAATGTATCCATATCTTCTAGGTTGTTAAACTTATTGGCATATAATTGTTGATAGTAATTTCTGATGATTGTTTCTATTTCCTTGGTGTTAGTCATGATCTCTCCCCTTTCATTCATAATTTTATGAATTTGTGTCTTCTCCCTTTTCTTTTGGATTAGTTTGGCCAATGGTTTATCGATCTTATTGATTCTTTCAAAGAACCAGCTTCTAGTTTCATTGATGTGTTCTACTGTATCTCTAGTTTCTAATTCATTCATCTCTGCTCTAATCCTAATTATTTCTCATCTTGTGTGAGGGGTTGGTTTAATTTCTTGTTGATTTTCCAATTCTTTAAGGTGTAACGAGAGTTGGTGTATTCGGGATTTTTCAATTTTTTTAAGTGAGGCTTGGATGGCTATGTATTTCCCCCTTAGGACTGCCTTTGCTGTATCCCATAGGTTTTGGATCGATGTATCTTCATTCATATTGGTTTCCATTAAATGTTTCAGTTCTTCTTTGATCTCCTGGTTGATCCACATATTCTTGAGCAGGATCACCTTTAGCTTCCAAGTGTTTGATTTTCTTCTGAACTTTTTATTGTGGTTGAGTTCCAGTTTCGCGGCATTGTGGTCAGAGAATATGCAGGGAATAATCTCAATCTTCTGGTATCGGTTGAGCCCTGATTTGTGACCTAACAGGAACTTTTTTGATTCTCTGCAAAACTACTACCCTCGGGACACCTGGGTGGGTCAGTTGGTTGGGCTACCAACTCTTGGTTTCTGCTCAGGTCATGGTCCGGGAGTTAGGGGGTGGAGTCCTAAGTCAAACTCCATGCTTGGTGTGGCGTCTGCTTGGGATTTTCTCCCTCTCCTTCTGCCCCTCCCCCCCTATTTTTGGTTTTAACTTACCACCTTCTTCTCATCCCCTTGCTGTTAGTCCACAGCTAACCACTGAGGCCCTTCAGCACAAGGACAGGTTTATCCCCCTCCTAACACAGGATAAGTACTCAAAAAATACTTAATTGAATTGCACAAAGGCTCTTGTCTGATCCTAACTCTAACACAGAAGTAGCCATTAGTGTCCCTGTTTTTCGAAGGAGGATACTGCTTCAGAGTGTTTGCGTCAATTCCATGGTGCTTCCACTAACATGGGAGCTGGGATGTTAACCTGGATCTTTCCCACACCAAAGTGCCATCTTTAGAAATGCTGTTGATGGGGGAAGCAAATCTAAGGAGGGGCAAGGTGAAGGGCAGGCCACAAGCAATCAGTGGCTTTAACCAATGAATAGCTCTCTCACCTTTTTGGAAGCCAATGGCAAGCTTGGTTTTTATATGGTTAGAGCAATTCTAGAATGGACAATCAGAAAAAAAAACTTGAGGGAGCTTTCTTTCCAGAATAGAATTTTATCAGAACAAAATGTCAAATTCAGGCTGACCTGACACTGGGGCAGCCACAAGACATTTCCTGGAGAATAAACTACTCTTCTCCATCTCCGAGTCCCCACCAGGATGGCAAATACTGGAGATAAGGTGTCACAGGTCTCAGGATCCAACGTCTCCCAACATCTTCTCACTTTTGCCCGGGCTCTGAAACTTTGAGTCTCCTCCCCACCCCTATAGCTGCTATTGAAAATGTGCATGGAGTTGACTGCAGAGAGCCTCCTTGGACAGTCTCCAGGACCAGAAGTAAACTACCCTGGGCTTTCTAAACAAGCACATTCTCACATCTTATAATGGTATCACAGCTAGGGTGTAATCCTCTAAGTGTCAGAAAACTTAAGTACTTCACAAGTTCCTTCAAGTACAATTGTCTCTGGGTGTCTGTTGACACATTTTCCGCTTTCCTCATCCCCAGCCCCTCCAGTTTTAAAACCTTCCCTAGGAGACAAATGTATTCCACTAAGCACTCCCTTCTTCAATTCTCCTTGGAAAGTTCTCCTTAGAAAGCCAAGATCAATCCATCAGTTGGTTGGTATTGATTCTCTAAGTGCTTTCTTTAGTTTTTCTTAATTGATTTTTTGAATAGATGATTTATGTACATTCTAAAAATTACAAAACAACTAAAAAGTATAGAGGGAAATATGTCTCCCTTTTATCTCAATACCCATCTGTTATGGATTCAGAAATGTCCTGTGTATATTTAAGCTCTTTCTTTTTTCTTTTTACACCAATGGTAACATACTACTCTGTTTTTCACCTGAGTATCTAGGAGATGGGTCCATATCTATTCAGGTGGATTAGTCTAAAAGTTTTTGTGGCTGGAGAATGTTGTATTGTGTGGATGGACTCGTTGGAGTTGAGGTCTAGGTCTCTTCCCAAACCATGACTTTATATAATATGTCCCTTGTCTTGTAGTCGTGCAGTAGATTTATGAGTAAAACCTTAAGACAAAAACCCTTGACTGGAAACATATAATCAAACAATCGTCAATTATGAGAGGCTCAAGGAGACAGCTCTCATGAAAGAATATTCTCTTCTAGCATTTTATGTGGACCTTCATTCAGCTAAGGCAGTGCCCCCACCTCCTTAATTTTGGAGCTTATAGGCACAGGGAAAGGGGAGCAAGTTATCCAGGTGGGGAATTAAATGTGTTCCACTAATGGAGAGATTTGTCTCAATATTTATCTGTATCAAGGAAATAATTGTTTCAGTGATCATGAATTTCCTTTAAGCTCTTGACCTTTTGTTCGCTTGTCGCAAGGCAGAGGCAGTCAAGGGTTAGGGAAAAGTGGAATCAAATGAGGATGTGAGGAGGAGGGCTCCCAGGCAGGCAGGCTATGGGCACGGAGGTGAAGGGGGATGGGAAAGTGGAGAGGAGAGATATTAAGTGCAGGCAGATTCCAGAAAGTGTAGCAAGCAACCCACACAGGTAGAGCCACACCCCCACCTTACGGCCCCTTCCACTTCACCTGTGGGTTCTGAAGCTGCCTGACCTCCTCGTTGCCCTCAGGGCTTCCCAGGACTGAGAGGCACATCTCTAACTCCTGCCTGAGGGAATGCTCTGGTTTTCTAATGCGTGAATTGAATATTACCCTAAAGAAAGGAGAGACTAGGCCAAGTAAGAGGGAGGTGCCCCTCCCACCATCCCACCCAGTAAAATCCACGGGAAAAATATGAGCAGACTGTCTGTGGTTTACTTTAAGGTAAAGCAGCCTAGGGAGTAAGATGTATAAGTATGTTGGTTTTGATGTATACCCTACAGATGCTTAGTTACTCTCTTTAATCCATTAGTCGTGTTCTTTGCCTCATTGGCCACATATAAGGATGTTGCTCACTTCCTCCTTCTTGGAGTACTTTCAGGACCACAGGCTCCCCAGGTCTCCTGCTGCCTTCCATGCTATATTTTCTCGGCTGCCTTTGCTGGCTCCTCCTCTTCTCCCTGACCTTTAGGTGTCTAAGGGACCTATGGATCACCCCTCGAACCTCATCTCCTTTCTGTCTCTTCTATTCTGTTGTGTCACTGCTTTAAATACCATCTCTACACGGATGACTCCCAGATTTATCTACTCAGGTAGGACCTCTCCTCTGAACTCAAAACCCTTCTATGTACCCACTTGAAAGCTCCAATATCTCACCGACTTCTCAAAACCAAATGATTGGTCTCTCAAAACCTCTTGCTCTTATTTTCTTCCCCAGTTCAGTATATGGGAACCCCTCTCTAGAAGTTTTGGCTTTGGCAATAATAATAATAATAACAATAAATAAATAATATAAAACAATGTACCCCTGGAGAGTCATCTTTCCCTCCCATCTTTCACACTTCCCATCTCATTACAATGACCTCTGAGGCTAGCGACTGGGTGTGCTACTGAATTTAGTCCTATCCCAGACTCGATCGTGAAGTAATGGGAATTTGGGGGCTTATATCCCCCACAAGCTTCTCATTTTGGAGGTTCCAAATGTTTGCCAAAAGAGTCCAATCATTCAAAGACCAGATGGGCATAGGCCAGTCCCAACAGCGTATTCCCTCTCAATTCATTTCTTCAAGAGCTATTTGCCAAGAAGTTACTCTGCCAGACCTGGTTCTAGGTGTCTGGGATACAGCTCCAAACAAAATAGGCAAAAGCCTCCCCTCTCTTGGAACTTACATTCCAGTGGGTAAACAGATGGCAAGCAAAGTATCGACAAGTAAGTTACATAGTTTTAGAGGCTGAGAAATCTAAGGCAGGGAAGAGGGTTAGAGAATATTTAGGAGAGAAGGGGGTTCTGTGTTCACTATTGGATAGGATGTCCAGGGATGGTTGCACTGAGCAAGTGACATTTGAAGAAAGCCACGAGGAGCAAGCCAGCAGTGTCTAGGGCAGTGCGTGCTGGGCACGGGGAACTACAAAGGCAATGATATGCCCCCCTCATTCTCGCCCTCCGGGTGTCGACTGCTGTGCTTCTGTTAGAGGCACAGTAAGCAAGGAAGAGGGTGTGCCTGGAATGGAATGAATGGGGGCAGTAGGAGAAGCGGAGATCAGAAGGGGAGCCAGTCTGGCTCTGGCCACTGAAAAAGTTTATAAACCGTAGCAATCCCTGGAGCAATAAATACTCCCAGCACCCAGATTCTGGTCTCTAAATTCAACTTGTCATTGGATAATCACTGACCCCAGAGCTGGGGCAAGAAATGGACATTTTGTCATACTAGACAGCAAAGAAGCTTTCAAAGACTATGGGTTGTGTCCAAAAACTTGGGTTAGAAGCCAGTGTAAAAAGACTCCCCAAGTTCAAGGACGGAAATAATTTGAGTATCTGCAGTGTATTGAAGTGCATCAAATCTGTTAAAATCCATGAGTTTATAATTATACCAAGAAAAAAAACCCTCATAGGTCACCTTTACAGGTTGCTAGGGAACCAACTCATTACTCTGAAAACTGGTTTAAAAAGGGAAAGAATCAAGCATTTGTCTTGTTTTTTCTATATGAACTGTATCTCAGGATAGCTAAATTGTTGTTGAGGAAAAGTTCTTCTTTTAGAAGCATTCCAGCTAATAGAGAAATAGTAGAACTAGGGTGCCATAATTTTGCAATCCTTAATGAAATAATATATCTGTGATACCTCAATGGCTATTAAAAACTATTAGGGGAGGGGCACCTGGCTGGCTCAGTAAGTAGAGCTTGTGGCTCTGGATCTCAAGATCTTGAGTTCAAGTCCCACATTGTGTGTAGAGCCTACCTAAAAAAAAAAAAAAAACCACTATGGGGGGAAAGAAGCTTATGAAGAACTTTTATAAAAAATTGTATAATTTTTTTATTTTTAAATTATTTTAAATTATTTTTATTTTTAATTTAATTTCTTTTTTATTTTTAATTTTTTTAAATTTTAGCTTATGGGGAAACTTTAAATGAATGGATCAAGTTGTTATTGTCTCAATCCATTAATCAATCTTAACATCACAAAAGAGGAGACAACCAGACATCATGTGTTCTTGATGTGATGCAATAGGAAATCCACAGAATCATCTCTGAAGTATCCTTGCCAAAAAATGGAAATTATATTTTTAAAAATATTTTTTTTGAGATTCATTTATTTATTTGAGAGATAGAGAGAGTAGGGGGAGAGGCAGAGGGAGAAAGAGAAACTCAGGCAGACTCTCTGATGAGCACTGAACCTGATGTAAGGCTTGATCTCACAACCTTGAGATCACCACCTGAGCCAAAACCAAGAGTCGGACACTTAGCCACCCAGATGCCCTCTAAGATTTTTTAAGTAATCTCTACACACAACATGGAGCTCAAACTTACAATCCTGAGATCAAGAGTCACATGCTCTACTAACTGAGCCAGCCAGGCACCTCTGGAACCTGAATTACTCAAGATCTAACTGACATTTCTCAGGAAATACAGGGTTTAGGGAAATATGTTGGATGATACCACAGGGATGCAAACAGCAAAATGCAGAATGTGGGGAACTTTATGGAACAAATGTCACAGTTTCTTCAAAAGTATGTTATAAGGAAAAAGAAAAGAAGGCAGGGGAGCCCTTAAATTAAAAGGTGTGGGTCATGCTTAGATATTAACTTAAAAAAAAAAACCTGTAAAAAATTTATGAGAAAATTGGGGAAATTTGAACACTGATTAAATATCTAATAATATTTTTAAAATCTTAGAAAATGATAACAGTATGGTTATGCATTTGTTTTTCTTTAAAGTCCCTATCTTTTAGAGACACAATACTAAAATGATAATACTAACATGTATGGATGAAATTAAACGAAGTCTGGGACTTATCTCAATATAACCCAATGGGATAAAGGCAGGGAGAATGGGTAGGATGGAGTTTCCATATGTTGATAATTGTTGAAGCTTGGTGATGGTCTATTACACCATTTTCTCTCTTTTGTGTATGTTTAAAATGTTTCATAATTATAAAGTTTAAAAAGAGAGTGTGTTGGGGAGATACGTACATCGGAGTCATTAAGAAAGATTTTCTATGACAATTTGGAATAATAATCCCTATTTTCTAACTACAGGGCCAAAAAAGTCATCCTTTGCATAGTTTCTCCTTTAGTAACCAATAACTTACAGGAGACCCTAAAGAACTATTTTAGGGAAGATAGGCTTCTTTCCATGAATAAAAGGGCTTAGCTTAAATGTGATTAGTTGAGATGTGGGTAATTTTTAGGTACCTCAGCAATGACCAGGGCCAGTGCTTGGGTGGGAGATGGAACCACAAGAGAGGCATACAGTGCTTCTGCACCACCATCCTACTGCCTCTCTCAGGTCTTCCTGCCTCTTTCCTACTGCTCTGACACTCCCGGGAGCAGGGCTACTTTGACCAGCAGAGCAGGCTGCGCACTGCACAACTCCAGGGATACAGAGAGCCTGTATGAATAGTGGCCCTGGACTTATGCACATGGAAGCCCTTAGCAGGAGCCTGGTCACTTCACACCATCTCTTACTTGGGATTCCTTCGGCTTAACCAGAGCTATTTCCTCAAGACCCTGCTTTTAGGGTCTTTGCTAAGATCAATGGGTAATAATGATATAAATCATATTAGCTTTTTAAATGGGTATTTTTCTAGTATTTCTACCAGTATCTTTCTCCCAGTGATAATATTCCATATGTATTAGTCAAATTAGGCTTTCAATTCCCAGATCTCAGTAGTGTAACAGTACAGAAGTTGGTTTCTAGCTTTTCTCATAGTCCAATGTGAGGGTGGGGGAGAAAGCAGTCTGCTTCTTTCTCTTTCAGGCTCTATCCTCTGTCATCAACTCCTTCCCTGGGTCTACTGCAAGGGAACAAAGTGTGACAAGGCATCTCCATCTGAATGACCTCTGACCAGAGCTGGTGCAGATCACCTTGATTCACATTTCATCACTGAGAACAAGTCAAGGAGCAAAGAGCCAAGGAAGGCCATGCTGATGTTTAAGAATAACTAACTAGTCTCAGCTACACCATGTGAGGTAGCAATGCCTTAGTCCAGTTAAATTAACAGGTCTCCACTGCAGAATGTGAATGCTGACAGTAGAAGTCCCTGGCCCCTCAGGGAGGTGAGGGAGAGGGAGATTTCTGGCCGGACACCTTTCTGGTGCTTTTATAACTCTGAAGCTATCTCCTTACTCCACCTGCCAGGTGGTAATTGTTCTTTTAGAACAAAAAGACTTGGAGAGGGAAGCATTCAGTTATATTCCTTTCACTAGCCAGGGGCTCAGGGGGTTCTAATTTGAGGGAGGAGGTTCATGATGTGCTTCAAGAAATTGGTGATACCCTGAAAGCCCTATGTAAAATTTGTGTTCATGTACAATTTTCTGGGAAGAGGGTCCATAGCTTGGCACACTGAAGGCATTCAATAAATATTTCTTCTAAAAATTCACAAAAAGTTCACATAATGTTCTCCAGAGAAACAGAACCAATAGGATATGTATGTGTATGCACACACACACACACACACACACACACACACACACAGGTACACACATTTTAAGGAAATGGCTTATGCAGGCCCAAAATCTGCCGAGAGAGCTGGCTGTCTAGAGACCTAAGAAGAACCAATGCTGCAGTTCAAATGCAAAGGCTGTTGGACTGGAAAATTCCCTCTTGCTTGGGGGAGGTCAGTTCAATTCAGGCCTTCACCTGATTGGGTGAGTCTCACCTGCATTATGAAGGGCAATCTGTTTTACTCAAAGTCCACTTATTTAAATATTAATCTCGTTAAAACAAAAAGCAAAAACAAAAAACAAAACAAACAAACAAACAAAAAAAACCTTAGAGAAACATCCAGAATAACGTTTGGGATATATCTGGGCCCAGCCAGGTTGATGAATAAAATGAATTATCACCGGAATCCTGACCCACACAAAAGGTAGAGATGAGGGACTACATCTAAGAAAGTTCCACCATCCTCCTTTCTTCAGTCAGGTTCTGTGCTCATCTAGTTTCTTTGCCTGGCCCTAGAATAGCTTACTTATTTTGGTGACATGTAGAAAATCTGCCTAACGACTCCCTTCTAGCAACTTCCTTCTATTCCACGCTGAAAGAATTGGGGCATGAATTCCCAATTTGGTTTTAGTAAATGTTAAATAATGTTAAAGAAAGCATTACTTTTCTCCTGGAAAAAAAAGAAAGTTTTCACAAAATCTCCAGAAATGTTGCTTCATCAAAGCATTTTAGCTTTTCCACCCTGTATGTGTCAGTGACAGTATATAATGGGCTAAGGAATATATCTTTAGGGGCGCCTGGGTGGCTCAGTTGGTTGAGCGACTGCCTTCGGCTCAGGTCATGATCCCGGAGACCCGGGATCGAGTCCCACATCGGGCTCCCTGCTCGGCAGGAAGCCTGCTTCTCCTTCTCTCACTCCCCCTGCTTGTGTTCCCTCTCTGGCTGTGTTTCTCTCTGTCAAATAAATAAAATCTTTAAAAAAAAAAAAAAAGGAATATATCTTTACTGTTTATACCTTACAATCCTGCCTCTAGTCATTTCTCTTGAATAAATCCTCCAGCCAAATGAAGTCCTTGAAATCACAGATTTATACTTTATCCCTTTGCAATTCTCTACAGTGGTGAAAAGGCTGCTGGCACAGGCAGGAGTGCTGATTAACCGGTGGTGTTGTCATATTCTGTTTTATTTGACTCCGCTTATATTAAGCCACCAGCTAGCCCCGGTATTAAAAATAGACCAGATTTATCTTTCACGGTTGTCACCTAACTGCCACATCTCTACCTTGCTTCCACAGACAGAGCGTCAACATAAAGAAAACCGAGGCAGGGCTGGGACAAGAGACCTACTACTTTGCGGCTATTTCTTAGCACAGGTAAAGTCTGGTGACTTAATGAAGGTATTCCCTCCCACCCTCCTTGCCCTAAGTTAATTTTCATCTGAAAAGGATGCAATGAATTCTATCTGTGAGAGAAGGGCCCTCTCTGCCCCTACTTGTGCTCTAATACACACTTGCTGAGAATACACGCTTGCTGAGACTTTCCTTCCTTGCCCTGGGGGGAAAAAAGTACGTTCTGTTTTATATAGTATTGAAGGACCTGGATGGGGCAACACTGCTCTATTAATATAAAATGAGATTATTCGCCAGCTGTTGTTTCATTGCTTTCAGCAGAGCCATTGAAACATTTGCAAAATAGCAAAGGATTCTGGATGGGAGGGGCCGTTGTTCACAATCCAGACCACCCAGTGGGCACGTCAGGTAATGGGCTTTGCACTTGACCCATGTAGAAACTTGATAAGACATCAAGGGTTTTTCGTGACCAGTCTGTGCCATTGGGAAACCAGAGGAGGCACCTTCGTTTTCCTTCCCAATCATTGCCTTTTCCCCATTATTTTCCCCCTCCTCTTGACAGCCAGAGATCTCTCTAAAAATCTATTCAAAAGAAGTTCTTAGGGGGGCGCCTGGGTGGCTCAGTTGGTTGAGCGACTGCTTTCGGCTCAGGTCATGATCCTGGAGACCGGAGATCGAGTCCCACATCGGGCTCCCTGCTCGGCGGGAAGCCTGCTTCTCCCTCTCTCACTCCCCCTGCTTGTGTTCCCTCTCTCGCTGTGTTTCTCTCTGTCAAATAAATAAAATCTTTAAAAAAAAGAAAGAAAGAAAGAAAGAAAGAAAGAAAGAAAGAAAGAAAGAAAGAAAGAAAGAAGGAAGGAAAGAAAGAAAGAAATCCAGTTAGAAGATAGCAAATGCTGCCTTGATAGAAAAATTTGTCTTCTAGAGCCCACAACATAACCTACTTAGTTTTTATTTTCATCGCCTCATAGAACATTATCCGAGATGGGCAGGAAAATGCTAGGGAAGGGTATCTATCGGGAGCAGCACCCTACTCAAATTTTAAATGCACAAAACCACCCAGGGGATCCTGGTGGATGGGCAAGGTCTGGGGGAAGAGCCCAAGAACGTGCATTTCTGAAAGGCAATATGGGGAAGGACAATTCCTTGAGTGGCAAGGGTCTAGATTCAATGTTGTTCAACAATTTCCATTTTGAAGTGCATTTGTAAATTTGCCCAGGTTATAGGAAATATAGTCTGAGCAGATGATCAAAGTGGCAAAATTGTTCTCCTTAAAGCTGAATTCCTTAATAAATGCTTTGTTACAGAAATATATGTGAGACTAAAGCACTGTATACTACCCATTTTAAAAAAATTGTTTCTCCTTTCCTTCCTATTGATGGGTCATTCAACTGTGATCACTACTTTTGCTGATTTTCTACAGGACACCTACTCAGTACTTGGAGCCAGTGTACTAAGCTTTAACTACCTCTCCTATGAGATATGTTCTCTGGGAGCGAAGTCTCTGGAAGGCATTTTGGCCTTGGGGCAGGTAAGGTCTGAATCAAGCTCTGCCAATTAGGAACAGAGAGCCCTTGGACAAGTTGCTTAACCTCTCTCATCTTTAGTTTCTGCAACTAAAAGAGTGTGAGAGGGTAAGAAATTATTTTTGAATTTTTAAGTGGGAAAGCAGAACTATGTCCCTTACAGGATTACAGTAAGCTTTAAACAAGATAATGTACACAAATTACTGACTGCATTCATGAAGTAACATACGCAAGCCATGTGAAGTGCTCCCTAAACTAAGCTTCAAACCAAACAAAACCCTGACATTGACATTCAGAATTGCTACAATGTTTTCTGGTAAACCATTTTGAAAGGAAATATTTCCAGATCATTTCTCAGCCACACCTTGGTAACGGTGTATACACCTAACCCAATTTAGGTCTTTCCTATGACTCAGGGTCCTTATTTTGAACACGTGTGGCTGCACTGTCCTGAAACACAGGATGACCTCAGTTGGGGGATGATGATCTCGGGCTTTCTAACACTCATCCTCCCCACCCCTCTCCCCCATCAGCTCCCTCGCAGCCTCTCTGCACACTTCCATGATAGGACTTACCACACAGAGCCAGAAATATGTGTTTACCTCCTTTCTCAGGGCAGGGGTCAGGTTCTGAATAAATGCTTGCTGTTGAATGCAGATCTTCCCAGGCCCCACTAAAAGGATTGGGTGTCAGGAACACGGAAGCATGGCTCCTGTTCATTCATTCAAATACCTCCAGATACTCAGCCGAGGGCTAATACACTGCTCTTATCTTCTAGAGATAGCCGAGAACCAAGTGACGTTCCTCCTTAGACCCGTTGAGGGTTTTCAATCACTGCAGGGCCTATAACGTCTTACCCTTCTAGTCAACTGTAGCCCCTTTGGTCTTCTTTGGTGCTTGGTTCTGCTTTCATTGGCAGCAAGGACACTGGAGGCAGACAACCCAGGGTTCAAACTCTGATCTACAATTGGATGCCTGACTTTGAGGGAGTCGCTTAATTTCTCTGCTCAGTCTCCAAATCTGTGAAATGAGGTAATAGTTCTGTCTGCAGAATTGCTGTGTGTATGGAGATGGTGGTAAAGCGATTCCAAGACATCCTCTGGGGGAATAGTTTTCGTAACCTGTGCTTTGATAATCCCACTAGGGTTAGGGGCAGGGGTCGGGCGCTAAGAAGCCTCTCTGAGCAGTATTAGATGGCTGTGAGCTAGGCTTGCAGACAGCATGGCCTGTTAAGAATCAGGCAGCTTTCTTTGCAGAGCACAGAAGTGAGCAAGATACCAAGCTGTTTTGTATGGCTGAGACTGGTGGCTCCTTGTCAACAACCCTTCCCTTCCACCCTTCATCCTTGCTGCCACAACCTGCTTTCCAAATCTAGAGAAGAAAGATGCCAATATTAGCTTGTATTATTAAGGCACAGGTATGAATTTAAGGTAAATCTTCTGAAATATTTCTGGGAAATGTGTTTCTTTCTGGTGTGTGTGGGGGGGGGGTAGGGGAGTTGGATGGGCAGGGAGTGAGGAATCTTTCGGTGTAATTACTTGCAGATATAATTCCTAAAGCTATGGCAACCATCTTGTAACCACGAGGGACAACTCTGAGGGTGAAAACCTACAGGCTGTGGATGGCAAAGAGGGAAGGACAGAAAATACCAGAGTTGGGTGCTTGCTTACATCACTGTGCCTCTGAATGAACCAAGCCTGAAAATGATACCTCCAGAGATAATAAACCTTATTGTTTAAGTTATACTTAGTTACATATTCTGTTATCTGTTTCTTTATTATACCACTCAGCATAAAATTGAAGAGGCTAAACCTTGGAGGTGGGAGGAAGAGGAGGCTTGATATAGCAGAGCAAAAGAGAACGTTAGAGAAAAGTCACTTCTGTTGAGGATTTTAACTTTTCTTGGCTCTGCAGTGTAAACCTCTGCTTCACTCTGGGAAGGCTTCAGTAAATTCCACAGTTTCTTACAAATGCTTTTGGTGCTGATGCATTGTTCTGGAGGATTTGAACAAAGGTTGGGATCTACATCAAGATCAAGATCGGTGCCTAATGAAAACAGAGACACACCTGGGAATAGCAGTACTTCAAGGTTATGTAAGGATTAGAGGTCATATCTGTCAGGCATCTAGAATGACACAGGACATATGCCATGAAGGATAAATACTATTATTATTTTATATTACCAGTATTATTATCTCAGCTCGTGATTGGTAGCCAGCAAGGAGGTGGAAACTAGAGGCTCATGGGTAGGGCTGTACTTGGGGGCAGACCCAGTAGTAGACTTTGAGAAGTAGTTCTGGGATGAAGGCTGTATGAAGACAGTGTGGGACCAAGCATCCCTGGCAGGTGGGCCGTTGGCACCAGGAAAGTCCATCAGAGCTTCTGTGATCCTCTTGATGGAGCAAAAGGCTGGATCCAGGGGCTGGAGGACAGGGAAATGGGGGAGCTGTTGTTCCATGGGTAGAGTTTCAGTTATACAAGGTGAAGAAGTTCAGGAGATCTATTATACAACAGTGTGCATGTAACGCTACTTTCCTATAGACTTAAAAATGGCTAAGATGGTAAATTTTATGTCATGTGTTTCTTACTACAATTAAGAAAAGAAAAAAAAGCTAGATCCTAGTTATTAGAACAAAGGCCTATAATCCTAACAGGCTCAAGAGTAGCTTGACTTGTCTGGGTGGGCCTTCCCAAATTTTCCCTGATTGGAAAAGGACTTGTCCCAGAGCTCAGACTGAGACTGACATTCAACCTTCCATGTAGAAGTCCAGACTTACAAATATTCTATCTGTATACATACGTGTGTGTGTGTGTGTGTGTATCTCAAAAGTGGTATACATACTCTATGTGTGTATGTACCTATACATATAAAATCTCTTTTCTTTGTGTGTATGTGTGTACGTGTATCTCCTTATCTTATTTAACCTCTCCTAACAGACCTCGAATGTCAACCTAATTCACCCTGACAGCTAATGGGGAGCCCTCAAAGCCAGGGTTTTACTTTGATCTGTGAGGTGTGACAGGATGGGCCATAGTGTATGTTTTCAACTACTGTCTTGCTGTCTTCTCTTCTGCCATAAGAATGGCATCTCAGATACGAGCTACTTTTGCAGCCTTGGTCTCATAATGTGAAAACACATGGAGAGCAGAAGCAGAGCTTTTTCTGATGTGGTAGGGAACATGCAATGGCAGAGTGAGGAACACTGGTTGTTACAAGCCAACTCAGGGAGTCATTTGTTATTGTGGGAATCTGACTAATACATCCCAGCCATTGCCCATGGCCAGTGCATGGGATCAGGAGAAATAGTAAGTCATTGTTGTTTTAAGCTACTCCATTTTACGGTTTTTGTAAGACAGTAATGGATAACTGGGACTTCCTGTAAAGAAGGGATGTCAACCTGAACCAAGGCAAGGTCAGATGAGAGGAGAAGATGAATTGAGAAATATTAAAGGGGTGGTTTAGAACTCTTTCAGTCGCTAATGATAGAATGTAACCAAAAAGTGGAATTTATTGATTTAAGGTACTGAGAAGAATTCAGGACTGAAATGCTGTCCCAGGGTTCAGTTTCTCTGCATCTCTTGCCTCTACCTTCCCCTGACTGAGTGGGTTCCCTGGACTCTGTATGTTGGATTCCAGCAATCTTGGGGGTAGCATCTCATGGTTCATGTCTTCCCAATTTCAAGTCCAGTAGAAAGAGCTTCTTTTTTGATCATGCTACAGAAGTTTTGAGATCCACTCTGAATAGAATGGTTGAGGTCATAGGTACACCCCTGAGAAAATCCCTTTGGCTGAGTGGGGATGGTGGTGATTGAAGAAGAGGGTACATTGGTTATGGGTCCTTCTGTTGAAGCTCAAACAGTTTTTTAAAGGGAAATTTATTCATTCACATAATTAAAAAAAAGAAAAACTCATGGACTGTTTCAGCCTCAGGTGAAGTTTGATTTGGAGCTGAAGAATGTCTCCAGAATTCATCTCTTGGCTTATCAAAATTATTGCCAACTGAGACTATTTCTTATAGGGGGGGGATTTTGAAAACCAAGGAGAAGTGGGTTTAATGATGATAACAGGCTCCAATCAATTGTGTGGGGTTCTTATTTGTAATTGCTTTCTGCAAACAAACACAGCTTTAAGATATTGGTCCTACAAACAAACACAGCTCATAAGATACTGGTTCTGGTGAATGGTCACAGATTTGTGTTTAAGTTCATCATTGTTTCAGCTGCCTGCAGAGACAAGAGTGCAAAATGGATCCAGGTTGCTTGAGCTTAGTTTCTGGCTCTCACACTGATTACCTGGTGCCTTAGGTAAGTCATTTAACCACTCAGTATCTCAGTGTACTCATCTGTAAAATGGGAAATAACATTATCTACCTTCCTAAAAGGGTTGTTGTTAATAATACATGTGAATCTCTTAGAACAATGCTTAGAACATGTTAAGTGCTCAATCAATGTTCATTAATATTCTCATGTCTACAGTAAGCAAAGAATCATTTGCAGACATTTTTTTTTTTCAGAATTATGACCATTTCGGATGGCAGGTGATTGGTTTAGATTTATCTCTTGGAAGTGAGTGACTGGAGTTGTATCTGCTCATTATGGGTCAGAACACATTCTGACAGCATTTTGCTATGTATTTTCACGGGTTTCCCATCAGTTACTGGACTGTAGTCTTCGAAGATAGATATCTCCCTTTATTTGTACTTCTTCAGTATGAAAGAAAACTTAAGTTTGATTAAAGGTCTACAAAGGGAACAAAAAAAAGGTTGTTGTTTTTTTTAAACTAGTATATATTTTGCAATCCAGCTTTAAATAGTGAGGGCAGGGTATTGTCCTCTTTTTATCATCTCATTGTATGATCTTGCTTTTGTTTGTTTGTTTGTTTGTTTGTTTAGGAGCTTAGAAAATGTCAAAGTAAGTGTGATGTTAGCAATTTGTATCATGATGAGTTGTAGGTTACTCATAGCTTCTCCTGGTTATTTGGGTTGTTTGCATAATTGGGTTTGATAGAACAATTGTTCTATGAGTCTGGAATTATCCTGGCTGTGGCTGCCCTCATTCCTAACTGCAGTGTGTCCCTCTGTGAGAGTGGCAGGGATTAAGTTCTTTGGGCACATTATCCACAGCTTTCTCTCTCAGTTTTGGATGCTGTTACATAAGGTTCCATATTGATCAGAAAGAAGGGAGAGTGAGTGGGGCTAGGGAGACATTTAGAGAAGCTGAAGTACTTCAAAAGCACTGGGATGTGTAACTTGCTTGGGTTTTTATCTCTAAGCTAATGGGTGGTGAGGAAAGGGGTATGCATTTTGTCTCATTGCTCTGCAATCAGCCTTAGTTAGCCAACAGACTTCTTGTACAAATACAAACATTTGCTGGGCATGTGCATGAATTAAATTGCAGGGATGGTTTAGGAATCAGAAATCTTCTGAGTCACTCTATAGATTTAAACAGCTACCTGTCTAAGGTTTCTCTAGGGCAATTCAAGTTGGTTTTATCCTATAGGAGTTTGATGTCCTAGGTGAAGAAACAAAATAATATAAATGTGTTTTGATGTTCTTGATTTTATTATTTTTATTTTTTAATTTTTTTAAAGATTTTATTTATTTGACAGAGAGAAACACAGCTAGAGAGGGAACACAAGCAGGGGGAGTGGGAGAGGGAGAAGCAGGCCTCCCACTGAGCAGGGAGCCCGATGTGGGGCTCGATCCCAGTTCTCCGGGATCATGACCTTTGCCGGAGGCAGTTGCTTAACCAACTGAGCCACCCAGGCGCCCCATGTTCTTGATTTTAATTCAGTTTAATATTTTGGGGTAGCCAGTAAGATTTGAGTACTCAGAATATGAAGAAAACACTGGTGTCTAATTTCAGTCTCAAAAACTTGAATTTTTGATCCCTAAACAGTAATAATAATAGTCTTATTAAGTAAATAAAATGTGCTGAGCAGAGTACTGCCTACTTAAAGGTGTAGGTATTTGTTATCTTTACAATTTAACTAACTGAAGCTTTGAAAGTTTAAGAAATTTACTGTGGTCACAAGGCTAGTGAGAGCCAGTTATTTGTTTATTTTTTTCCGTATATAATCTCTAATACCAACATGGGGCTCAAACTCATGAGTTAGAGATTGAGAACTACTTGCTCTACCAACCGAGCCAACCAGGTACCCCAGAAGTCTAGTGAAATATGGGAGATAAACACAGCTCTAAAGCAGTGCTGTCCCAGAGAACTTTCTGTGATAATGTCAGCTACAATATGGAAGCTATTGAGCACTTGAAGCGAGACTAGTGTAACTGAGGAAATCAGTTTTCAATTTTATTTTAATTAAAATTAAAATTTAATAGCCACATGTAGTGGTTGCACAGGACATCACATTATCTGGCCTATAAACGTTCAAGGTACTGTGATCTCATTTATAGTACACTTAGATATCAAAGACAGTAAATGTGCAGAAGTAGTTGGAGAAAAAAATAACATTTTATCAAAATCAAAGTCATTTATTATTATTATTTTAAAATTTTTTATCTGAATTTAGTAGACCAAAACAAAGTCACTTAGACTGCAGTGTTTAAAGGGAAATAGACCTCAAAGTTAAATGACTCATAAAATTTAGGTAGGAAAAACTTCTTTTGAATAATTTCTGTCGTACATTTTACTTGGTGATCATTAACATACTGACAATGTTGATTTTAAGAGGCAATTTGAAAAAAGGGGGGAAAAATGTACTCTTACTGCAAGATTCAGATCTCTAGGCATTTTCCAATCTAGGGAATCACACATTTCCCCAAGTAGTTGGGACAGAGGAGTATGTTTACGATCAAACTAACCAAACTTTTTTTAAATAAAGATTTTACTTATTTATTTGAGAGAGAAAGAGGGAGAGAGCACAAGCAGGGGAAGTAGCAGAAGCAGAGGGAGAAGTGGACTCCCCTCTGAACAGGAAGCCCAATGTAGGACTTGATCTAGGAACTCTGGGATCATGACTTGCGCCAAAGGTAGACACTTCACTGACTGAGCCAGCGAGTTTCCCATAACCAATTTTTTTTTTATTTCTACTTTCAGCTGTCTCGTGCTTCCAGTTATTTTGTTTTTCATAAAAGGCTTTAGAGCTGAATATTTACAAATCAGCGTCTTTTATGCTCAATATTCATTAACAGTGATCTCCAACAGTGACATGTAAACAAAACATAGATGCCTACTTAATAGAACTCTAGATGATAACCCCTTTCTTGTCTGACCTCTGAATTTATGGTTCGTTGGGCTAGGTTTTCTCCCAGCTCTGCCAATTTGACAATCAAGTCTCTTTTCTGTAAAGACTAGTTTTCTCTTACTAGTTCAATTCATTTCCTGGTAACCGGTCCCCGTAGACTTGTTTTTTTTTTTTTCTTTCAAATGATGAGAGCTTTAGTGTCCTGTGGAAACCCTTTTGTTTGTACTCAATCCAGGGCATATCTTCATGTATTGCAGGCCAGAAGGGGGAACATGGCTCTCAGGGGTAAGGGTCCTGCTGGAGACAGGTCCACTGGCCAGTCCCTGCTGATAGCCTGGCTCTAGATTGTGGAACTATTCCTGGCCCCACCCCTCTCTGTATTCACCCTCAGAAAAACAAATCACAGATGTGGGCACTGGAATCAGACTGCCTGGACCCTATCTCCTCCTGAAAATGCAGGAGTTATTTAATATTTTTTGACCTCACACTCTTCATCTATAAAATGGGACAAAAATAGTTTCTATCTGATAATATTGTTGTGAGGATTAAATGAAAGTAATTTAAGTAAGGCTTTTTTTTTTTAAAGATTTTGTTTATTTATAAGTAAGGCTTTAACATACTTCCTGGAATAAGTAGTGATTGTTGTTGTTACTGGTTATTATTATTTAAAGACCATAATCCCCCTCCTTAGTATAGTGTGACTTTTTTATGCCAAGAAGAAACATTTTTATGGGTTCTTCCCCAGTTGGTCAGTTTTATGTTTTTTTCTCTACTCCACTTTCTGTATTTATTCACCCAGCTAACATTTATCGAAGCCCCATTAAGGGCCAAGTACCATCGTAGACATGGGGACCGAACGTTGAGTGAGACACATTTCCTCCGGGTGCTCGTGTTTACTGGAGGAGATAACACAGAAACAGATACCAAATCTGGTGTTCATTCCAAGAAATCACTTTCCAGCAAGTCTAGTTTCATTAAAATAACTTCTAGCAGGGAACGGCTAGAGTTGGATGCCAAGGGGCTGCTCTTTGTTTCCTGGTATGGGGAGGGGATGAAGGATGTTAATAATAGGCTAGATATACCAGACATTCCTACCACTGTGGTTCACATGGTTTAATAAAGTCAATCACACCTTCATGTGAATGAGCTATTTCTTATCTGAGATGAATACCTGAGAGGGAAAACTGTGACTTGGGGGTGACTGGGTGGCCGGTACTGTTTGGGAGAGAGCAGATGTGGCCCACTGAGCACAGTGGGAGACTCTGGAAGGTCAGAAGGCCTATGAAGGAGTGGACACCAGTGGAAAAAAGTCAGAACACTCCGCTCCAATTAAGATTACTTACCATCTTTGAATTTCTCATCTGTAAAATAATAAGAAATAGAAGGGATGCTACTAGGTTGGATAGATGATTTCAGGGACTTAGAGAATTATGCCTGTAGGAGGAGGCTAGAGATCATCCAGTCCAACCTGCTTCGTTTATAGGTAAGGAACTTGTGACTTAAGAGGGGCAAAATAACCTGTTCAAGGACACACAGCTTGTCATTTAAAGAATCGGCAAGTCACTAAGCGTCTGAGACAATGCTCCTCTCTAAGATATCATTTGGTTCTATAGCTGGGATATTATAAACTTATAATTAAGGTCCAGGATCATGACCTTGAGATATAGACAGGTCCTTAAGTATATTTGGAATTATTGAATCATGCTTTTTATAACTACAGTATGCTCACTTCAGTTTTAACAATAAGTTTATTTTAGCACATTCTGATTATTTGGGAAGTACATATTAGAAGTGTAATGTATGTGTCTTAAGTTCATGGGCCCATCATTACAAAATGAAGCCACTTTATTTGTATTATCTGCATTGCTATGTATGAGTGCTCACTGGCCAGATGCTAGCCCCTCTCTGTGTGTCCCCAATTATTTCTGAGAGTTCTCAAGTTCTTCCTCTCTGACTTCTCACCTTACTGCCTCAATGCTGTGTCTGCTGCTACTAACTTTTGAACCAGAGCCTCAGGCTCCACCTGTCCCAGAAAGAGACAGAGATGATCATTCCAACCATGTTCTCAGGGGGATTAGAGATGATTTACGTAAATGCCTGGCATGCAGAAGTGTTTGGTAAATGTAGACTCTGATTGTTATTTTAGATTTCCTTACCACCAGAGTTTCTAGAAACACAGCTAGGTGGTTGAGTTGATGAATTTCAGTAAGAAATTAAAATTTTTCTTTAATTTTCTGTATGCAGTCTTTGCTTTAGGTGCTTTTACAGAGTAGTGAAATAGTTAAACATGATTATGAGAGAAGGAAGGCGTTCATTCATTCACTCACTCAATCATTCATTCAGAAAACATGCATGAGATTCAATTATTCTAGGCTGGGGAACACAAATATGTACAAGCTATTTCATGGATTTAGAAGTGATTATGAGAGAGAAGATTACACAAATTGCAGCAATACAAAACAGAAATTTTTTCTGAGTGTCAGGAAGGAAGATATCACTCCTGGTTGGGAAGGCAGTAACAAATAACATTAATGGAGCAGTTTCAAAGCACTTCCATGTGCATTTTAGAACTTGATTCTCACAAAAGCCCTGTGATCAGAACTGTCATTTGTAGATGAGAAGACAGTTCTTCTCATCTCAGGGGAAACAGAGTGACTTACCTGGGCTTGCTCTGGTGGGAAGTCATCCCTAGGGTCCGACTGCTCAGGTTCTATAGGTCTCTCCACTGCAGCATATTGGGAAAGCTTCATGGAGAAGGTGACTTCATGGACTGAGTATTTAAAGAGGTACCACTTTTGACGGTAGAGACAGGGCCAGGGCTTTTTAGGTAAATCAGACAACAAAAATATGAAGGCTCAAAAGGTTAAGGCGTATTTTGGAAAGGGTGAGTAGAACATGTTAGCTGAAGCATTAGCTAGTTGTAGAGGAATCAGATATAAGAAAGTGCACCCCACTTTTTGTCTGGATCACACATGATCTGAGGAGTTTAGAAATGATTTCTAAGGAGTTTAGAAATGATTTCACAGACAATGGTAGAGGGGAAGGAGTGTGCTGAATACAGGGAGAATTAGGTAGATCTGAGGAGCTGAGTCAGATTATTGTGGAGAAGATGGAGGAAGCAGGGAAACCAGTTAGGAAGCAGTGTCAAGGCAGACTTGTGGGTGGCATGGGAAGACGAGCCAGATCTAAGTCGCCCTGAATGATGTATTAACATGGTGAGTAGGTGTGAGAGTTGAGAAAGAGGCAGGGAGTAAAGATGGCTCTTAGCTTTGAGTAGAGTTTCTGGAAGAAGGGTAATGCCATTAACAGAGTTGGTGTATTTACCCGAGGAGCTGACTTTGAAGGAAAAATCATGAGCTCCCTTTTGGTTCTGCTGTGTTTGTATTGCATTCAGTGTATTGCACCTGACTATCCACTGAGAAGGTCGGTGGTGAGTCAGAGGGAGAAGAGTCTGGCTGACTTCCCAGGCAGAGGGCTCTTCCTCCTTGTCTCTGCCCTGCCCCCCACTCCTCTTGTTTCTGATGACAACAATGCCTGCTATGTGGTAAACACTCAAAATAAATTTGGAAAAAAAATCCACTTAGAAGAAGACTTGTCAGGAAAATTTTTAGGGCAAGGGAGAAGATTAGGGTGAGGGAAAAGAGATGGTTGCTAACAATGGGAAACACCAAATTTGAGTCAGTGGATATAGTGATTTCTCAGAGATTAAGACTCCAAGGCATGATGGGAATTACAAGTGGTAAAAATCTAGTGGAGTTAAGAATATGGAGTTAAGAGAGACTCTGGGACTAACATGTGGATCTTTATGTTACTGGGGATAATGAATATAAGTGACTGAGTTAGAGCCAGACAAGAGAGGCCCCTGCTCTGGACCCTGCCTTTTAAAGGACCTCACTCTGGCTCTCTTTCTGTACCTCTCCTTGCACTACCCAGTTCACAGGGCTAAGAAGTCATGCTCACTGCTTCTAGATCAGCTCTGGGTACCAAAGCCATAGGATGCCCCACTCAAATGGACAAGCCTGCATCCAAGGACTACCCAGGCCTCTATCCTGGGTCTGTCCTAGTTGGGGTAGACAATGCCATTACTTTGCACACTCCGGGCCTGAGCAATGGCCAAGGAGCCTCCCTTGATGTGAGTAGGGGGACGTAAATAAAGCTTTGGGGTAAGTGGCAGAACTTGAGCCTTGCGGGTAGGGCTCTGCACATATGTTCTATTCCAGGGTGGGATGGATCCAGGAGATGCAAAAGAAGGAGAACAAATACTGGCTGGGGGCACTGGCTTCCAGCCCTATTTGCACGCCTGCATTCTGAAGCAGAAGTCAGAGGAGTCAGGGAATTTAAATTCAAACCCAGACTTCCAGGTTGTAAACAAAGTGTATTTGTCAATATCAAGTGTTAGAATATATGTTATTTAAATTTGTAAGCTTAATTTACTTTATTTATTTATTTATTTATTTATTTATTTATTTATTTATTTATTTATTTATTTTCAGCAGCCTCTATACCCAGCATGGAGCCCAATATAGGACCTGAACTTACGACCCTGATATCCAGACCTGAGCTGAAATCAGGAGTTGGACACTCAACTGAATTAGCCACTCAGGTGCCCCTATACCTTCTCAATATTTAGATATGTGCTATGTAAGTCTCCATTTGTGATCCTATCCTCATACATCAGGAGTTTTCAGAATCATTAGGTTATAAAGATCTCCCTGTTGTGAGTCTTGAGCTTCCTTCCTTTTCTTGACAACCACCACACTTTGGGGTGATAATTTGTTTTACTGTCTATCTCCTCTGACAGACATGATGCTGTGTGGAGGCAGGAACCAGGCCATCTTGTTTACAAATAGATCCTCTTGCTAGTACAATGACTGACACATAGTATGTGCTCACTAAATATGTTCCAAACTCTAAAATGATGAAAGACACATTTGATGACAGCAAGTAGGGTGAAGAGAAGTAATGGAAGGGAGTAAAGTAACCTTTAAAGAGAATGCCTTGCTAAATTATCAGAAATAGAGCAGCAGTCTGGAAGTTTCTCTTGCAGTCAGTCAGGGAGACTGGCAAACACACACTTCTGTTGCCTTAAGAACTAGAGTTGTAATCTATTCATTCTAAATTTTAGGTGTGTGCTATTGTTGTTTCTCTTCAAATGAGTGATTGGATTAGGATTAGTTATTATAACGTGGGCCTGGAATTCTCAAGTGATGCACTGAAGTGCATTTAAAAATGCAAACTGACATTTGAAAATGAGAAAACACAGCTTTTGGTTTCCTTTGAAAAACTGGACCTTTGGCAATAGTGGTCTGAAGCTTTTAAATGGGCCTGTGTTTATCCACAGGCCACATCCTACCTATAGCAAAACAAATACAGCGGCCTTTGAAAGGCCTCTGAATTCAGGACCCCTGGACCGTGGGATCTTTAAGGCCCCTTTGCTTTGGAAAAATGTCTTCTTTAATCTCTTTAATGTTGTATTTCTACCAAGCTTTGAATTACTTCAGTATCATTTGAATTGTACTATAACATTGCATACCCGCTTATATCTGCCATAGATTCCAAAACTGATTATCTCACATATAATCAAAAAACCCAACTGCTCTAGAGAGCTACTTTCTGTTGGTGTTATTGATCCAAATTTCCTGTAATTAGCCCTCGATGACCCGAAAGGAGGAATACTAGATCCGAGAGTTCTACAGATGAGAATTTGATTGCTTCCTGAATGCTGAGAAGATGATGTGTGGTGAAGGAACAGTAAGTGTTGGGGACACGGAAATGCAGGAATTGCCAGTGCGAAGGTTGCTGAATCGGGTTTGGGAGAATGATGAAGAAACCGAGAAACAACCGCTACAGCGCTGATTTGTTCAAGTATTTACTGAGTATTCACAACGTGCCAAGACTGTTTTGACGCGAGGAATTCAGCAATAAACCAACAAAAGTCCCTGCTCTCATTGAGCTTAATTCCAGTGCAGTAAGCCAGGTAGCACATATATAAACACGTACATCTCAAATCTACATGTCAGCCGGAAATAATTATTATCTATAAAACCAAAGCAAAGCAATGGAACAACGAATGAGGGTGACTGCTATTCCAGGAGACCCCCAAGAAGCAAGGGAACGAGGCACAAACCGTCAATTCGTTTCTGATTTTCTAGGCTACTAGGAGCGAGATGCACCTCCCAAGAAGCCCCACCCCCCCTCCCAATAGGGCGCAAGGTGCCATCTCCTGGAGAGCCCCTCCCACTTCTCCGCCCAGAGGCTGACTTGGGGGCGGGGCTTCGCGCCCGGGTGCTCGGAGCGCCCGACACTGAAAGCCCCGCGCAGAGTTCCCGGCATTCTTCCCTTTCTGTCAAGGCCGGGAGAATTACCCCCGGCGGTACCTGGCATGCTGGGAACTGTAGTTTCTGCCCGCAGCTCCGCGTCTCAGGAGGCGGTAAAAGCCGTTCGCTCAAGCTCCATTGCTGGTACATGACTTGCATCCCCCAGGGGTTGTGGGGAGGCCCTGGGGGAGGTGGGGGTCATCCTGAGAACAGTCCAACAGGCGTCCAGGCGGTGGCCGCCCGATCACGTGACCCCACCGGGCCTGGCGCGGGCGACTCCTCAGCTCCATTCCCGCCCCGCCCTGCCCGGCAGTAGGCCTGCACCACCCCCGGCGCTGCTGCCACCTCGCGCTCGGAGGCGTCACGGAACGTGCTCTCCTCTCCCCCTCCCCCTCCCATCCCCTCCCGCTCTCCCCCTCCTCCCCCTCCCGCGCCGAGACTCGCCGCCGCCGCCGCAGCCGCAGGAGTAGCCGCCGCCGGAGCCGCGCGCAGCCATGGCCGAGAACCCGGGCTTGGAGAACCACCGCATCAAGAGCTTTAAGAACAAGGGCCGCGATGTGGAAGTGAGTGTGCTTCCGTAGTCTGGGCCCGACCGGCTCGCCCGTCTGGCCGCGCCGACCCCACGGCGGCGGGGAGGGGCGGGGGACCGGCGCCGGGCTGGTTCTCGCCGGCTCGCGGTGGGTCGGAGTTGGCCGCCGCCTCCCGTCACCGCGGCCCGGAGCTGGGCGGAGCGGACCACGGGACCGCGGGCCGGACTGCAGCAACCCTCCGGAACTGCCGGCACGGGGACCGGGAAATGCCGGGGTTTTCGGCCCCGTCACGCGGGCGCGGCCTGCTGTCGAGGAGGAAGGGATGTGGAGCTGAGGCGGGGTCCGCGGGCCGGGGCCTCGCGGGCCGGGGATGCTGCCGCCCTGGTCCGTCGACCGCACCGCGGAGGGGGCGGCCGCGACTCGCGCCGGCTGTCTGGCAGCCTCCCGCCCGGCGCGGCCCCCTCGGTGCCTCCCGCGCTGCCGCACATGGAGCCGGGGCTGTGCGGGTCCCCGCGCATATCTCCTGCGAGCCGGGCCCAGGCGGGCGGTGGCGGCCCGCCGAGGGGGGTGGGGACCAGCCGGGTAACTGACTTGTTTGAGGGTGGTGGATGGGGGAGGGTAGGATGCGCCGGGACCATTTTCTCATATTCCAGTGCTGTCCTTTGGACCAGTCTGGCTAAGCTATTCCAGCTCATACTCCTGTTACTGCTGGCATTTGGAGCAAGCTGAAGGTGGACAATAGTTTACCATCTATTGTGTTGAGGCTTTGGAAGAGACGTTGTTCGACCTCCGCTCACAGGATCTGTTTTCTTAGCCTTTCTTGTAGTGGGATTGTGCATGGGATAATAATTTCTTTGACATATTTTACCGGAATAAATTGGAATGCATAGCTTCGTGAGGCCTTGTATATGTCTCTTGCTTGAAGCTGGTACAATTTCCAAGTGGTTGCAAAACTGTAAACATCTTGGTCACTTAGTTCGTTGCTACTCAGCATGTTGCCATTGTTTCATTAAGGTGACATTAGCAGGTACTATTTGCAAACTCGGCTTATTGAGGCAGCGCTAGAGGTCTCTCTGCAGCTACTGAAAGCAGTGTAGTATACAGCACAAACTTCTCTGGGACTCTGACCTCTGGATTTGTTAGGGAGAACGTGGTTTTAAGTCCGCAGCGTCTTTTTCTAATACTAGGTGACATGATTTGCAATTTTGCAATTCTTGATAAAGGGCCAGTGTGACTAAGAAGTGTGCATTTTTCCTGTCTTGGAGATGGTGGAGAAACTGTGGGTGTACCGTTTTGTAGAGAAACAGACAAAACTCAAGCGATCTTTCAGAGCTACAAAATTAAATGCTAATTGGAAAAAAACTAAAATACTATGGAATTCTTATTTGAATAACACAGAGGTCATCCATCTCTATTCTGATCCTGGTTAAATTTCTTTTGTGAGAAGTATTTCTAACCAAGAGTGAAACTTAGGAATAGCAACAAGAAATTTTGGAACTGCCTCCTGTTATTGGTCCACTTGATGATAGTTAATTTTGAACTTTTCCCATCAGTAATTGTTTTTGAAGCTTACCAGTATTATAAGCAAAACTTAGGTAGTTTGAAAAATACATAATTGTTTGTACCCAAAACTAATAACATTGTTTCCTCTCTTGGATATAGGTACAGGTTTTTGTTTTGTTAATTGCCTATATTATTGTGTTCTGGGAGCTCCCGCCACCTTGTAAGGACTCCTGCCTATGCAATATTTGCTGATGATTTGAATGTAATTAATGACTTCTGGGTGCATGAAAATGAGGCATAGCTGCCAAGCCTTTTAGCCTGAAAATAATGGTCATAACATTACATTTCCCAGGATACATTAGGGTAACTAAGGCATGAAATAGCAGACATTCAAATGGTCGTTCTATGGGGCAGACACTATACTAAGAGCTTCATGAGACTTCATTCAATCCTTATAAGAACTTTATGAACTAGGTATAGCATTATTCCTACTTTACAGGAGGAAAGTCCTTTGGGCGAGGAAACATGAAAGTGCTTATGTAGCATGCACAAGGTCATGAAGTGAGTATGAGCATTCATTCACTAATTGTCAATTGGATGTCTAACAATGCTAGGTCTTGGGCATACAAAAGAGAATAAAATTCAGCCTGTGTCCCAAGGAGTTTTCATTTCAGTGGACTAATAGAAAAGTAAACTGATAATTACAATGCAGTACACCAGTAAGTGTATTCTGAGAAAATTCTAACTTGGGGCTGAGCAGTCAAGGGGGGTGTTCTGGTTGATTCCTAGTGGATGAATTGGAGTAAGGGGATCCTGAAAGATGAAAGAAAGTTGGCCTGGTAAAATGCAGGAAAAGGGAGGGCACAAGGAAGGGGTATTGCAGGCTTATGGGAGGAGTAATTGAGCAGTCCTGAGAGAATGCAGTAGGACTGCTGAGAGAGAAGGGAATGTGACAAAGGGTAAACTGGGGTCAAATCTGATAAGTGCCTGTGTTGTGGATTTAGGTATAATCAAGACTAGACACTGTATCTAACTTAGTTTTATCCATTAGAAACTGTGTTAAATCAGAAACTTAGACAGTAGTTTAGCTTTGTGACTAAGTAGTTGTGATTATCAGGCTATTTCAAAACAGTGAGATGCACTTTGATGAGATGTGATTCCTACCTTTTCATTTGTAGGATAGACAAAAGCTAAAACATAAAATATACAACCAGCTGATACGCAGATAAAGTGGTAGGTGCAAGTATAAAATACATATTATCTAAAGAAAATAAAGGTATAGAGTTATGCCTGTTCCATTCACAGGAAATTGTGTATGGGGAAAGGGTGAGGGAAGAGTGTAATTTCATAGTGGGTCAAGAATGGCTTCATAGAAAAGAGGTTGGTGAATTTTATAGGAAGTATATGCTAAACTTAACAGGACACATAAGAAATTAGTGAATGAAGACTCAGGTGAGAAAGAATAGTTAAGGAAGTGAAGAGTTGAGACTCCATGTGGCCGGTGATGGTCTGAGAAATATGTCTGTGGCAAAGAGTTTTGCTTGGACACTTCTTGATAGGGAGATCCTTAATGGGGAGATCTGCAGGAATTTATTTCAGAGTAGAGTTAGAAGGTACAACATGATTACAGCAATTGAAAAAGGTGACTGGCAGGAATATCTAGAAGTAGTTCTGGAGGGATAATGCTCTTATCCCATATGTAAGGAATTTTCAAAAAATTTGAGATTGGGGATGGTCATAACATCGAAATAGGATTTGAACTTCCTCCTGTTCTTCCTTTTTCTTCCTGTTCTTTCTAAAACTCAAGTAGAGAAAAGGGATAAAATGTATCCTCAGATCTATAGGTATGGATAAGGGATGGAGGAATTATCCCAGATAGTAGTTTGGAGCTTGAGTAGGGGGAATGGATTTTGTAGTTAAAACCAGGGAATACATTGTGAAAAGGAAATTCTTAGTTATCTTCATGTGCTCTGGAATGTGTGTTTTAATACCGGTCCTTTTTATGTAAGGCATTGTTCTTGGACTTTTTTCCCTTTTATAAAAGTATTTAAAACTTTTCCAATCTACTTACAGAAAAGTGCACGAAGGAGATATGTTCCATTTAATGAGTAGTTATAAATCAGTCACTCTGGTAATTGCCACGCAGGTCAACTTTGCTTTTTCTTGCTCCTGCACATCTCAAGAATGTAACATTTTTATCAGTAACAATAACTAATAACAATTATTTTAAAAATCTTAACATTTATTGTTTGCAATGTACGTGTACCAAGTATTTTATATGGATTATTTAGTCTTCAGTCCTGTGAAGTTTGTACTATTATTATCCACATTCACTGCTGAGGAAACTTGAGGCCTGCGATTCTTAAGTAACTAGCCCTACGTCATGGGTGAGGGGGTGTAAGTGGCAGGACCTAGGCTTATAGTGAAGCAGTATGACACTAACGCCAGAACTCTTCTCATGTTCTTTACCACCTCTCCACTGCATGGAGCCTTAGACCTGACTTGTATGAAATACATCTAAAACTTAATTAATGGGGAAAATCTTGGCTATTTCACAGAAGCTCCTGTCTTGGTGTTTTAGAACCTTGCTAATAAAATTTTCTGATATCTTAGTCATCATTTGATTTGTTTGCCTTGTTTTTCCTTTTTGCTGTTACAAAATTTCCTTCTTAGTAAGGAGCTAGTTAGTTGGTTTCACCAAAAAATAACAACCTTGGGCTTAACACTTAAACTTTATGCTTAAGTTTCTAATACTGGGGATAATATACATTTTCTCATCTGCAGATTTGACCAGCAGAATCAAACTTGCTTCTCTCTCTAGAGCATGGATTGCTAAGTAGTACTGCCCACTTGCTCAAGCTTGAAACCCTATCCTTGACTCCCTTCTCTTCCTTCACTTTTCTGTATTGGTCAGTTATCTGAAGAGCCCTTGTAGTCTTACCTTTGATACCAACCTTACTTACCATAGCTGCACTAGTTTGGGCAGCTGTCTGTCCACCTGTGTGAAACATGATGGAGCATCTGGTTTCCACATCCCCAGTATCTTCCCTTCCCATTGTGTCTTGTGGGTTGATCTTTCTGAAATTTTTGTGTGTGTTGCTTTCTTGGTAAGATCATTCCTAATGCCTTCAGCATAAAATGAAAAGTCCTTAAGGTGCCACGCATAATTCCTTATATCTCCTTTGTGCCAGCTGTGATAAAGGACCTGAGATGGTGGAGTGACCAGTATAATTTTCTCTGTATGCCTGTGCACACACTATTCTCTTGTATACCTTCTTTTACTGTCTGTTTAGTGGTGCTCACTGTGGCAAACCTTTTCGTCACTCATACTCCTTCCTCTATCTCTGGAACACAAATATTATAATTCTGCCACACCATGTCATCCTAGTTCAAAAACAAAACAAAACAAAAACACCCTTCAGAAGTACTCCATAGGGCCTTTCCTGACTGACCAATAACATACTTAGTACTGTTAGTACTTAGTCTTTTCCTTCTCTCTAAAGCTTTCCTAAGTGAATTTCCCTTTACCTCTTTGGGATAAATTGCTATGATCTATGACAACTTTTGTATGTGGGTAGCTGTTAAAGTATGTGGGCTCTGGGGAGGTGGGTGTAGGTATGGGGTAACTAGATAATGGGCATTAAGGAGGGCACTTGATATAATGAGCGCTTAGTGTTATATACAACTGATGAATCACTAAATTCTACCCCTGAAACTGATAATACACTATATGTTAACTAAGTTGAATTTAAATAAAAAAATATTTTTTTAGCGGCGCCTGGGTGGCTCACTTGGTTAAGCGACTGCCTTTGGCTCAGGTCATGACAATCCTGGAGACCCGGGATTGAGCCCCACATCGGGCTCCCTGCTCAGCGGGAAGCCTGCTTCTCCCTCTCTCACTCCCCCTGCTTGTGTTCCCTCTCTGGCTGTGTTTCTCTCTATCAAATAAATAAAATATTTAAATATATATATATGTGTGTGTGTGTATTTTTTTTTTTTTTTTTTTAAGTACATGGACTCTAAAGAAGCTCACTGAGGGTGGAGAGCTTGGGCTCTGAGAGGTCATTTAATGACCAGGATATAAAATGTAATAAATACTCTGAGAAGAGAGACAAGATAATGTACTTAAAAACACTAAACATTTGGGAGTAAATGGTACACTGTGATTCTAGGACATCGATAATTTCTTTTGGTGTTGACTCCATGGCATTGATACTGCCTAACCCTCCTTTGACTGTTGTGCTGTGATGTATTTTTGTAACATGAACTAATTCATTCTTGAATGCTGAAGAGGAATAATGTTAGTCAGTGCAGAATTCATGTTGGTTCATATTTGATTTTGAGTTGGTTTTTACCAGCACATTAACTGTTTACCACTCCTGAGTTACAGCACTTGAACACAAACACGTGAAGTACATGGCCCCTTCACCCATATTCTGCCTCCTCTTAACCCTGGCTCCTCTCAACCCTGAGTTCTGTCTTAAAAGTGCTTATTGCCCTAACCATCTTGATATATTTCCCTCTCTTTTCTTAATATTGCAGATCATGAAGTTTTTCAGGAATCTGTATATCACACATCAGAGAGCTTGTCATTATCTTTTCTTGAATTCACTAATGGCATAAAATCTCTCTTTGTCCTGCCTCATTGATTACTCCTTTTTGGTAGATTTTGCCACCTCTTCTTCCTACCTTATTGAGTATAGGCATGTTTTGGGATTCTGTCTGTGACTCTGTTCTCTATAGACTGCTTTTCTTGCCCACATCAAGTAGCTTCCTTAGTTTTAATTATCATTTCAATTCGAGGGACTTAAATCTCTTTTAAGCATCTGCCGGAAATTAACCACATGAGCATCGCATCAGCTCCTTAAGCTTTAAGTGTTTAAAGCTATGTTCTGCCTTTTCTGTCTTTTTTTCTGGTTATGGTGTTATCACCCTCACTGTGCCTGAACTTGAAACTGGAGTGGCTTCTTGGACTCCTTCCTCATCTTCCACATTCAGTCAGATGCCAGTCATGTAGCTTGAATCTCTGTGCTGTCTCTGGATTTTGGCCCTGACTCTCTAATCACTGCTTCCAGACCACTTTCAGGCTTAGTACTTATCTGGCAATTTAAAAGTTGTCCCCAAAGTGGTGTTTTTTCTCCAGTCCATGAGATCTTTCAGTGAGTCTGATACCTGATTATTTTTCCAGGTTCAACTTTCCTTCCTCTCTCTCCCTGCCCCTTTAAGCTCTAGCAACACTGAACTTCTTATATGCTTATACATAATCTGGAATCCTGCCCTCCCCTGCTTGCCAATGCTATTTCTATTCTCAGGGCTATCCTGCTGACTGGAATATCCTTCCCTGCCTCCTGTTGCCTGGCTAATTCCTACCCCTCTTTAAATACTCAACTCTGGGTTTAGCTCTTATGAGAAATCTTTCTGAATCTTCTCATCTTCCTAAGTTGAGTTAGGTACCGTTCTTTGCTCCTGAATATTTATCTTCCTCATTGTAGTTATGATAATGTATTTCAGTTATGTTTTCTCTCTTTCTCCTGCTAGATTGTGAACTTTTTGAGCACATAGACTTATATCTCCTTTGCCTACTTCTTAGCACAGTGGCTGGAACAAAGTAAAATATTTCTTGAATGAATATATCTACACTAGGTAACACCAGCATGATAATTTTCTTAAAATATATTTTTGAACTGAAGCTTTTAACCTTTTAGTGCCTTTTCTTCTTGCTTTCCAAATCAAGTTCAAACCTTTTATTATAATAGGTGACGTTCTGGGAGATTAAGACACATGCATAGGGAAATAATTTTAAATTTTTTCTTAATTTTTTAGTTTTTTAAAAAATTTATTTATTTAGGGTCGCCTGGGTGGCTCGGTTGTTTAAGCGACTGCCTTCGGCTCAGGTCATGATCCTGGAGACCCGGGATTGAGCCCCGCATCGGGCTTCTTGCTTGGCAGGAAGCCTGTTTCTCTGTCTCTCACTCCTCCTGCGTGTGTTCCCTCTCTAGCTGTGTTTCTTTCTGTCAAATAAATAAATAAAATCTTAAAAAAAAAAGATTTATTTATTTTAGAGAAAGTATGAGAGTGAGTGGGGGGAGGGTTAGAGGCAGAGGGGGAGAGAGAGAGAGAGAGTCCCAAGCAGACTTCATGCAGAGGGCAGAGCCCAACTTGGGGCTCAGTCCCCAGACCCCACAATCACAACCTGAACCAAAACCAGTAGTCAGACACTTAACTGACTGCACCACCCAAGTGCTGCTTTTATTTTTTAATCATAGAAATATTCTAATATGTAATAAAATAGAATAGTATGATTCCATATGCATATCACTTGGATTTAGTAAGTAACAGTTTTCTCTTTGTTTCATCTTTTGCTCCATCTATATATATAACAGACATCATGACATTTTACTCCTGGAGACTTAAGGCTACTTCTCTAAAAAATAATGCATTCTTACATAAATACCAGATCACCCTGACACAATAATTTCCTGGTAACATCTAATTTAGTCCACATTTTAAATTTCCCCAGTTGTCCCTTACTCTTTTTTCCTTAACATTTGGTCATTAGAACCAGGATTAAACAAGATCAGATCACATTTGGTTATGTTTCCTAAGTCTTCTTTAATCTAGAATAGGCTCCTCGCCCCATTTTTTTTTATTGTAGTAAAATATACATAACAGAATTTACCAATTTAACTATTTTAAGTGTACGGTTCTGTACACTCACATCGTTGTGTAATGATTATTATTACTATTCCATCTGCAGAACTTTTTTCATCTTTCCCAAGTGAAACTCTGACCCCATTAAACAATAACTCTGCATTCCCTCTTTCCCCAGTTCCAAACTACCTTCTACTTTCTCTCTTTATGAATTGACTATTTGAGGAACCTCATATAAGTAGAATCATATGATATCTGTCCTTTTGTGACTGGTTTATTTCTCTCAGCATAATGTCTTAGAGGTTCATCCATGTTGGAGCATGTATTAGAATTTTGTTTCTTTGTATGGCTGAATAATATTCAGTTGTAGGTAGGTACCACGTTTTGTCCATTCATCCACTGATAGACTTGGGTTGCTTCTACCTTTTGGCTGTTGTCCCTCACCATTTTATAAATGCTGTTACTTTGTTGAAGAAATCAGGTCAGTTTTATTAAGTTGAACCACATGAAGTTTCCATTTTTCAGTCAAGTATCAGCAGTTTCATATGGTTCAACCTAATAAGCTGTCCTAATTACTGGATGTGTCTGTTTCTTTGCGATATTGCTTAACTTGTTTCTCCTATTTCTTACCACCCTCTGGATTTTCTGTAAACTGGAGGTCAGCTTTAGAGGCATGATTACCTTCAGTTTAAACATTTTTGATTAAAAAAATATTTCCATTGATGATGCTGTGTACTTTAGACTATATCCCAGTGGTGACATGAAGATCAGTTGGGTTCAGATAATAAAGAATAGATGAAGTAGTTCAGATAAAGACTAGGGATGGCCTGGGTGGCTGAGTTAGTTAAGTGTCCAACTCTTGATTTCAGCTCAGGCCATGATCCCTGGGTTGTGAGATCGAGTCAGTGTTGAGCTCCACACTGAGCCTGGAACCCTGCTTAAGATTCTCTCCACCTGGGCACCTTGGTGGCTCAGTGGGCTAAGCCTCTGCCTTCAGCAGGGAGCCTGCTTCCTTCTCTCTCTCTGCCTGCCTCTCTGCTTACTTGTGATCTCTCTCTCTGTCAAATAAATAAATAAAATCTTAAAAAAAAAAAAAAAAGATTTTCTCCACCTGGGGCACCTGGGTGGCTCAGTCGATAAGCGGCTGCCTTTGGCTCAGGTCATGATTTGGGAGTCCTGGGATCGAGCCCCGCGTCTGGCTCCCTGCTCAGCAGGGAGTCTGCTTCTCCCTCTCTCACTCCCCCTTCTTGTGTTCCCTCTCTAGCTATGATTCTGTCAAATAAATAAATAAAATCTTTAAAAAAAAAAATTCTCTCCACCCCACCTCTCTCTTTCTCTCTCTCTCTCTACCCCTCCTTCCCTCTCTTAAAAAAAAAAAAAAGTTTAATGTTAGATGTCATAGTCACTACATTTGGTGAAATGAATTTTAGTTATTTGGGTGCAATATGATATAGAATGGATAACATTTGAAGTGAAAGAGTAACCTGACTTCTTGGTATCCAGCAAAGGAGTTAGGAAATGTTTCTGGAAAATCTAACTTCAAAGTCAGTGACATTCTCTTTCTATGACTGACACTGTTCCTAAGTTGACTTTGGTTTCTTAGCATAAAGTTGGGTTATATTCTCGCTTCCCAGTCTCTGTTCCTTGCTTTGAAGGTAAAGCAGTGGTAGAATTGTAAGGAGGATACAGCTGTACTTTGTGCAGTTTTGCTGTTAAGAAAAATTTTGTCACAGCCTAGGATATGGTAAAAATAAATTATGACTATATTTACTTGGAACTTATCTTTCTGAATGGTTATGTTTTCTGGGCAATAAGTTTATTTGTTTACATACCAAACTTTATTTTGAAATGTCAGTGTTTCTGTGTCTTATACATTTCTCCACCTTCTTAGACTATAATGTAATTATTTTCTTGTTTCTTGAGAATTAACATGCGTATGGATATCAGTTTTTACTTTTATATAAGTAATGCCTTTAGGTTCTTAAATTTGTCAGAATTTTATCCTTAAATTCTGGTTTTTGGAGTTTTTGCTCTTTATAATTTTTTTGTCCCTCCCTTGCACAGTCAGCTTTCTCTTTGATACCATCAGCATGTTTACCTGTTGTAGTTCTTCTCTTCCCTTCTAATTTGATGCTCCGTATATCCCAGTGACTTGGCAAATAGATTTATTAAACACTTATTTATCGTTTGCTATGCGCTGGGCAGGCATTGTTAATGCCAGAGATAATAAATAAGATTGTCCTTGCTCAATTTAGTAGGAGAGACTGATACCTAAGCATATCCAATTGACTCTTGAACAACGTGGAGGTTAGGAATGCCTACCCCCGTGCTGTCAAAAATTCACATATAACTTTTGATTCCCCAAACACTTAACTATAGATACCCTGCTATCAACTGCAGGCCTTATAGATAACATAAACTGTCAGCTAACACATATTTTGTGTATGTATGTCTTATATACTATGTTCTTCTAATAAAATGAGCTAGAGAAAAAATATTAATAAAACCATTAGGAAAAGAAAATACATTTATAGGACAGTACTGTAAAAAAATTGTGTATAAGTAAACCAGCATAGTTCAAACCCATGTTGTTCAAGGGTGAGCTGTTCTCTGTGTAAAGCATGGTAAGTTCTGTGACACAGGTACCTAATTTGCAAAGTACTATGAGGGCATGGAAAAGGGGAGTGACTATACCTGGGGAAATTGAATGAAGTTACGCAGAATGATCACACTTGAGCTAGGTTTTGAAGAATGAGTAGGAGTTTGCAAAAATGAAAGAAAAGTAACGTGAATAACAGTGACTATGTCCTGGAGTCTTAAAGGCATGATGTGTTCAAGCAGTAATTGATATGGTGATTTTACATACGTTCCCTTCTTTTGGAACCCAAATTCTGATTTGACCTTTCTTTGCAAGGTACTCTCCTGCCATTGGATATCTTTTGGCAAGATTTTTAATCTAAGTGCTCCTGCCTCCTTTGGTTAATTAAAGTGCTCTTACTCTTTCTGGTTAACACAAAGCCAATCAAATGCTGTCCCTGGCATTTAAATGTTAAATGAGCTGATATTGGAACCTAAGTTGTTCATCTTGGCAGAAGAACTATGAAGAAATCTTTCATTAATTCCTGCCACTTAGATCTGCAGAGTTGTTTTCATCCTGAGTTTTTCATAGATTGGATTCTACAGTTTTTCATTTGGCTCTGTGAATTGCTCTATATATTTCAGTAAATTCTACTGCCCCCCCCCCGTGTTTCTTAAACTAATTCAAGTCTCTTTTTATGGTTGGCAACATAACTCTAATTTAAGGTGACCAACTGTCCTGGTTTGCCCAGGACTGAGGGAGTTCTCAGGGCATGGGACTTTCAGTGTTCAAACCAGTAAATTCCTGAGCAGACCTGAACAAGTTGGTCACTTTACTGTAATTAAAACAGTTTGGGAGTAAAGATAATGAGTTTGAGGAACCAAATGTTCAGATGGAAATATCCAGTATGCAGCTGAAAATAATGTGTGCAGAACTAGCTTGCTTTGGTTATTTTACTCAGCAGTCATTTGAATTCTGAACTAAGTATGAGAGATAAAACAATGAATGTAATGATAACCAGTAACTCCCTATGTACAAGGCACTATGCTTATTGGAATAATGCTAAGTAATTCTCCCATAATTGCCATTATACAGTATGGTGAAGAAAATGAGTTAAGAAATCTGCTTAAGAACATACAAGTAGGAGGAGTCAAACTGGAATTCAGTCCTAGATTTCCTATTTTATTTTATTTTATTTATTTATTTTTTAAAGATTTTATTTATTTGGCAGAGAGAAACACAGCGAGAGAGGGAACACAAGCAGGGGGAGTGAGAGAGGGAGAAGCAGGCCTGCCGCCTAGCAGGGAGCCTGATGTGGGACTCGATCCCGGGTCTCCGGGATCATGACCTGAGCCGAAGGCTCAGTTTAACCAACTGAGCCACCCAGGCACCCCCTAGATTTCCTATTTTAAAGCCCTCTTCCCTTAGTAACCATTCTTCTACTATACCTCAAGGGCCCTGCTCAAGGAATTTGTGGATTAATATAGACATGATGTAAAACCAAATAAATACTTACAATGGAAGTATGTTGAGAGAACAGTGGGCATGTAGGCAAGACTCAGCATGGGTGAGTCAGAGAAGGCTTCATGGAGATGATTATCCTTAAGATGAAACTGGAAAGTGTATAGGTATTTCTTTGGTCATAAATCTTGGGTGGGCCTGGAGGTAAGAGACAGCATGATATATTCTGGGGAATAAAGTAAATCAGTATCTCTTATAGGTGGAGTGATTGGAAAGTTGGATAGGATAGGCAGGGCCAGATTGTGAAAGGCCTCTCTTGGGTTTTCTGCATTTAAAACCATTGCTTCAGTTGCGCCATAGGAGACAGATTGGTGAGGGTGAGAAGGGAGCGAGAGAGGAGCACTGAGAAAACTCTCAGGGGTCTAACAGCACTGGCATTGGGGTCCAAAGGCAGGAAAAGATTGTTTATTTGGCATATGTTATCTTTTTTTTTTTTTTTTAAGATTTTATTTATTTGCTTAAGAGAGATAGAGAGAGTGCACAAGCGGGTGTAGGGGCAGACAGAGAGAGAGAAGCAGACTCCCTGCCAAACAGGGAGCTGTTAATTGGGCTTGATCCCAGGATCAACCTCACCTGAGCAGAAGGCAGATGCTTAACCAGCTGAGCCACCCAGGCACCCCCATGTGTTACCTTCTAGAACAGAGGTTAGTAAACTTTTTTTTGGTAAAGGGCCATAATATTTTTCAAAGTGTAAATATTTTGGGCTTGGAGGGCCATATTATTTATGTCACAACTATTCATCTTGCATCTGGAGGATGAAAGCAGTCATAGACGATAGGCAAACAGATGAGTGTGGCTGTTCCAATAAAGCTTTATAAGATGAGGTGGCAGACTAGATTTGTCTTGTGGGCTGGATTTAGCTCAAAGGCAGTAGTTTACCTAACCTTGTTCTAGGATGACATGGCCAGTAGTGAACATTTGGAAGGCAGTTCAAGCAATGATTTTAGTGATAAAGATGATAATGTAGGTGAGGGTTCTTGGGTATAAGAAGAAAAGAGGCTAGGTGAGGAAAGAACCCAAGGAAGAACATCATCTTGGGCCTCGAGTGAAAATGCCACCAAGTATCAGAACTTAGGGGAGGAGAGTTTCCTGAAGGAGGGGCAGTAGTTGCAGTATCAGTGCCGCCAACTACATGAGTGAAGGAGAGGTATAGTGAAGGACCTGAATTCAGTAAGCCATTTGTATTTGGCAATTAGGGCCAGGGAAAAGTGGAAAACCCAGACAGTGGAAGGGGCTGGGAGCTAGATTATGATGCGGTGAGAAGTGAATTGGAGTTGACGTAGTAGAACCAGTCAGTAGAAACTCTATTTAAAAATTTGGTAGCCGTGGGAAGGAGCAACCACAGGTTAGAGTGAGGAGGAAGTAGGGTTTAAGGAAGGCTCTTTGTTGTTTTTTATGTATTTACAAGTATGGAATTGACTGTTATTTGTAGGCTGAATTGAAGAAGCCAGAGCAAAAGAGTTAAGGGGCTGGCTAGAATCGGCCAAGAGTAAGCAGGGAGCTGTTAGGGAGGTGATGTAAGAGTTGTAAGTTGTGGTTAGATTTTGAAGGGCCTCAGGTAGAAAGGACTTGAAGAAGAACAGACGGGAGGATGGGCTGAGAAGGGTAGGGAAATTGGAACAGATTATTCCTAATAGCCTCTATTTTCTTTGACTTCGTTATCTCTAGACAGTAAAGAGTCTAAGAGAAGGTAATACGTGAAGAAAAGGTGAGTTGGGAAATGCAGGATATTTGGGGAACAAAATACCTAGGAACAAGGGCCCAGCTGAGTAAGACTATATTGTTATTTTGGTAACAGTTTTAAACAATTTTCAGTTGATTGTATCAGATTTAGCTGTAAGTGCATTTTAGATTATAGTTAGAATTGTTAAACCAAATTTAAAGTACAGAGGTCATATTCAGTTGAATCATAAAAAAATTGAACTAGGAGGAATGTTAGGATTTAATGAGTTCAAATCCTATTTTCCACAGATGTGGAAACTGAGGACATAGAGAAAGAATGAATGTTGTTCACTCATGTAGTTGGTAACCAGGAACTTTTTTTTTTTTATTCCAGTACTTGTGTTACTTAACAGAACACACTTAAAGATGACAAAAGCTGTACTCTATTGATTGATTGACTGATTGTAGGCTCCATGCCCAACAAAGGGTTTGAATACCTGTCACTAAGGTCAAGAGTGGCATGCTCTACCAGCCATGTGCCCTGACAAAAGCTATATATTTTTAGAAAACGTTCAAACCTATACAGAAGTACAGAGAATGAGATGTTGAATTACCATGTACCATTTTTAAAAAATTACAATTTATGGCCTTTTCGTTCATTTATATCCCCTACCACTTCCATCTTCCTCTGGTTTATTTTGAAGCAAATTCCAGACATCATCTTTTTTTTTTTTTTGGAGAGAGAGAGAGCAAGCAGGAAGAGGGGCAAAGGGAGAGGGAATCTTAAGCAGGCTCCATGCCCAGGTCAGAGCCTGAAGCAGGGCTCAGTCTCACACTGTGAGATCACGAACTGAGCGGAAATCAAGAGTTGGATGCTTAACCGATTGAACCATCCAGGCATCCCCTGGCATCATCTTTTATGTGTCAGTATTTTAACATGTATGTCTAAAAGTTGTTTGATTTTGACACTAGTTCTAACTTTTGAGTTTTTCCTCACCCCAAGTAATTTCTCCCACACCAGCAGGGTGTCCTACAATTCAGTTCAATTCTGACACTGTGTACCTGAAGATAGCATCAGATCCCGTAGGTTTAAGGGCTTAAGTCTACAAGATTTCACCCCGTGCCCCCTATCCCCTTCTGATGTACCAGGTATATAGATTGGAGGTTCCCACAACCTACTCCTCCTCCTGCTTAATTTGCTGGAGGGACTCACAAAACCCAGAGAAACATTTTACTTACTAGATTATCAGTTAATTATAAAAAGATGTAGCTCAGGAATAGCCAGTGGAAGAGATGCTTTCTCTTGGAAAGTGCCACTCTCCCTGCACCTCCATGACTTCACACCAGGAAGCTCTCTGCACCTGGTCATTTTGGATATTTATGAGGCATGTTTAATTAAATCATTGGCTATTGGTTACTGAGGTTAATCTCCAGCTCCTCTCCCTTCCCTGAAACAGTTGGGGTGAGTGAAGGGACCAGAAGTTCCAGTCCTCTAATCACATGGTGGTTTCGCCTGGCAAACAGCTCCCAACCTTAGGTGACCTAAGGGGGCTTTCCAAAAGTCATTTCATTAACATAATGAAAGACATCTTTATAGTTGTGGTCACTTAGGAACTCCTGAGGGTTTTAGGAGCTGTGTGCCAGGAACACTGGATGAAAACCAAATATATGTTTCTTATTATAAATCATAGTATCACAGTAGGACATACAGAATTATCCTACTTAAAAACCCCAAAACAGTACTTGTCATATCATTAGCCAATTAAAAATGTACTTTTGATATGAAATTTCAAAATGAAATATCTGCTATTATATCACACATTACAGACCAAAAGAACCTTCTTGGTCAGTTGTTTGGGGTTGGGTGTGGCATAGGAAATTAAAAAATAATATTTTAGATAGTTTTTCCTTCTCTACTCCAACTAAAAAGAAAAATAAAGGAATAATCTTACCTCTGTCAGAATAGGTTGATGATAATGTGTAGTTAATATTTATGAAGGTAGAGATTGTTACAGAGGAGACTTCTTGGAAATCAAGGTATCTCCGTATTTGCAATATCTTGATAGTGATTTTTCTTTCACTTTTTAAAAATGAAAATGACTAATGAATGCTCTAATTATCAGAAAGATATTAAAGTATTCCATGTGTCTTTGAAACAGCTTGATGTATTCCAGTTTATTATATATACCTTGACTGTTAAGAAAACACAACAAAAAGTTTTCTTATCAAATACATAAGCATTAGAATTATAGAGAGATTGAGTGGGACAGCAATGAATTTGTGTGATGGTTCTTCCTGTATTGAAGCACTGTGTTCTGTCTTTGCATTCACTATTTCAGATTGCAAAGCTGGTAAAGATCCAGCTTTTCTGGATGCCTTTGTGATGTATACAGAGGGTATTAAAGTAGCCATTGTTGTCATTTTCCTATACTTAAGATAATAGTAGAGAGATGGGTAGAAAGCTGAACAGAGTGTGGAGGAAGGCTGACAGGCATTGAAATAATTAGAGATTGAATAGTGTCTACATCTTCCTCTTAAAATTCACATGTGCAAGAAAAAAAGAGTTAGGTAGCCTGAGAAGGATAATCATGTTAGCTGGGTATTGGGCTCTAGATGGTAGAGATGCAAACAAAGATGATAGAGGAACAGCCTACAAACTATGTGTTACATAGTGTTAATCTCAGCTAGCAGAGGGCCATGGACTATACAGTTAGTATCTCTTTGTAAATTTGAAGCTAAATTGGCTAACTTGAACCTAGTTCCAAGAATATCATATATATATGTATGTAGGTTTTAGAATATATATAGGTTTTAGAATAAGGTATAATTAGGAATATATATAGGTTTTAGAATAAGGTATAATTAGGAACATTTATTCAGGCGTTTTTTGTTAATACTTTGTAAAAACAAATTTTTAATTACTTCAGCATCTGCTGTTTTAAACAAAAACATAGGAAGTGGATAGCATATTTGGGGAATAGTGCTGCATAACACTATATACTAATTCATATTAGTAGTTATTCATTTATTAGTTACACTTTCAGCATAACTAGTTATACTGTGCTTTTATCTAAAAGTTAAATATATTTTAAGAGGGAAGAGAAGATGAAAATATAAACCATGATTTTAATGGGAAAATTTCATCATGTAGATATATTCATAAATTTTAGGGAGAAAGTTTATAAACTGGTAATTCCTATATGAAAATAAATCTCATTGGCTGAAATCCTATAGTAAGACTGACAATAATTTGATGGACCTGAGTGGCGCAGTTGGTTAAGTGTCTGACTATTGGTTTTGGCTCAGGTAGGGATTTCATGGTTGTGAGATTGAGCCCTGGGGATCTGCTTAAGACTCTCTCTTCCTCCCCCTCAACCCCCACCCTTAAATCAATCAATCAGTCAGTCTTTTTTTTTTTTTTTAAATGACAGTAATTTAAAATGCTTCCTCATTCCACTTGGACAGTTTACACTTATTGTCATGGCTTGTGGCTGCTGGCAGCAGGGTGGTTTTCAGTTATGCATTGAGTTTTGGGAACATTGTTTTTGCTAGAATAAAGGAATTTGTATTTGGATGTTAAACTTCTAAGGGCTCAGTATTTGCTTTTTGTTTTCTAAATTTTGTGAATGTGGGGCTAATACAAACTATTCTTCATCCTTTTGAGCTTTTGAAACTTTGGGAAAGTGGAATAATTGAGAGACTTGGAGCTAAATCGATCTGGATTTGGAATGTAGAGGGAGAAAAAACATAGACTATATACTGTGATTATGGAATAGTGCAAACAGCATTGTCACTGGATATGACTCGCCCAAGTTCAGGTTTAACATTGGTTGTGTAGACTACCCTTTTTTTGGTATTCTGGAGCAGAGGGAAAATAACAAAACAAGATTCCTACCTTCATGGAGCATTTAACCTAGGGGTAAATAATACAGCTAAAGGAAACTATAAGGCAGAATGCAGTGGTTTAATAAAAGTAAAGATAGTTAGAGAACATAGAGGAAGAACAGGTGAAATTCTAGCCTTGAAGATTTGGCAGAGCTTTATAGCAGAGCTGACATGAACTGGGCCAAACATTTCATGGTTTGAACAAGATGTTGAATCAGAATAGCAGAGAAAAACCTATTTTTCCATGAGCTAATTTATTTGTGACCGTGTATAAATGAATTTCCCTCTAGTTGGGTGCAGTGACCCAGAGCATTACCATGAAAGCCTGTGTCTCCCATTTGGTGTCCTGCCCTGGGGGCAGCCAACTGAAGACCTGGATGGTGGAGCCCTTACAGTCTTGTTCCTTAATCTCCATGTGCTGTATAAATATTTTCTCTGTGTGCCATGATATGAAGGGGATCAGGAAACACAATTTTAGATTACTTAATACTTCCCTCCTGGTAATAAGTTCTTTAATATATTGTTTATTTAGCTTCTGTCAAAATAGCTAGATAATATTCATAATAACACATTCTGAGTAAGTTGTATTAGTTACCAGTGTAGCCTCTGATATATTAGACACTAGCTCCATTAGGGGACCCAGCCAGGTTTTCACTTTCATTCTGTCATTTTGTATTTGTGAACATGATGGCATTAAGTGAGGGTGTGATACATTTAGGGTCATGACTAAACTTCAAAAATAATGTGACCAAAATATCCCTCCTTATGTTTTTCCCCTTGGTAAACATAGTAAGTACTGGACCTGTTTCTGAGAGAACTATGTATACTCTTTACAGTAGAACAGGTATGGGGGAGGAAGGGAGGTTGGGCAAATCTGTGTAGGGTAGGGACAGCCTTGAGAGGAAATCTAGAACTCCCTTCTCTCTCCCTTCCTCCCTGGAAATGGAGAAGGAAGCAGAAGACAAACTTAGTTTTAAAATTTTGAATTTACAACCCTGAAACCAGGCAGCTGGATACCCAGGTCTAGGTCTTATAGGAGCACCCTAGTTGTCACCGTTGCCACTAGGGCTCTAGATTCTGGGGCTAGTGTGGCATGAAATAACACCCTACTCCCTACCGCCAGTAGTATTGGAGAGGAGAAACTGGAATTCCAACTTTCTTATATCATGGAAGGAGGCACCTAGATGATTCCAGGAGAGTGATAGTTTTGGTGCCACAGATTTTCAGAATATGGGTGTGTGTGTGTGTGTGTGTGTGTGTGTGTGTGTGTGTGTGTTTTAAAAAAGTATCTGGTGCCTAGGGGTGTTTTAGGGATCTTCAGAAAAGATTCAGCATCCTCTTGCTCTTTTTGTTCCATTCTTCTGCCTAACAGACTTTAGTAATGTTAGTTTGGCTGCATAACAGTACTGTAAACAAAAGTTTACTTTGGCTTAAAATAAATGTGACCTTAATTAAATGTTATGTAAACATCATTGTAAGTTTTATTATAACACTGTTAAAGTTTCGCCATTGACCACTTACACATTTTTTAATTATGAGGAATATTTATTAACTGCCAACGTGGTGATAAGCAATACAACCAGTGCATAATACGGTTTTTAATAGGAGAAAAAAATTAGAATGTTATTGGTAATTATATATTGTAGAGAAATTAATCTTTGAAGCAAAATAATTTAGGATGGGTTTTAAATAATTTGAGCATTTCTTAGTAGGATAATGAACTTGTTTTAAATTAGAGGTAATACACATAATCAGTAATGTAAATTCAAAGGAGAAAATGAGACATGTCACCCTCACTTGCCACCTCTCTTTCTGCAAGTAATAACTGCTTTTAATAAACTTTACTGGGGTATATTTATCCATCTTAAGTATTTAGCCTGATGAGTTTTGCATGATTACTTCCTTGTAAGCACCATCACAGTCAAGATACAGAATATTTCTGTTTCCCTCAGAAGTTCCCTCAGGTCCCTTTGCAGTCTTTTCCTCCAGCCCCAAGTAAATACTAATCTCCTTTCTGTCACTCCAGATTAGTGTGCTTTTCCCACAATTTCATGTAAAGGTAATCATAATAGCATACTCTTTTGTGTCTTTGTGATATAACATTAATATTTTTTTGTTTACTTGGGGTTCAGTATTATTGCTGACAAGTATTCCACTGTGTGAATATATCACAATTTGCTTTACCATTCACCTGTCACTGGACATTTGTGTTCTTTTCAGTTTTTGGCAGTTAAGAGCAAAACTGCTATGGTATTTGTTTATAAGCCTCTTTATGTGTTTTTTTCTCTTGGATAAATACCTAGGAGTAACATGGCTGCAGTGTATGTAGTAGGTGTGTATTTGGCCTTATAAAAAAACCTTGAAACTCTTTGGGACCCCTGGGTGGCTTAATCAGTTAAGCTTTTGCCTTTGGTTCAGGTCATGATCCCAGGCGCCTGGGATCCATTTCCACATTGGTCTCCTTGTGCAGTAGGAGCCTGCTTCTTCCTCAGTCTCTGCCTGCTGCTTCCCCTCCTTGTGCTCTCTCTCTCTCTCTGACAAATAGATAAATAAATAAAGTTTAAAAAAAAGCTTTGAAACTCTTTTCCAAAGTGGTTGTAGTATTTTACATTCCCACCATAAGTAATGTGAGTTCCAATTATTCCACATCTTTACCAATGTGACATAATCTTGTATATGGACAATCCTAAGGAATCCACTAAAAATCTACTGGAGCTATAATATGATTTCAGCCAAGTTTAGGATATCAGATCACTATATACATAGCAGTTGTGTTTCAACACATTGTCAATGATCAGTCTGAAATTAAGAAAACAGTTCCATTCACAAAGGAACTGAGGAATAAATTTAACAAAAGGAATAAATTTAACCAAAGTTTAAGACTTCTAATTGAGGAGCACCTGGGTGGCTCAGTTGGTTAAGCGACTGCCTTCAGCTCAGGTCATGATCCCGGAGACCCAGGATCGAGCCCCACATTGGGCTCCCTGCTCGGCGGGAAGCCTGCTTCTCCCTCTCTCACTCCCCCTGCTTGTGTTCCTTCTCTCGCTGTGTTTCTCTCTGTCAAATAAATAAAATCTTAGGGAAAAAAAAAAAAAGACTTCTAATTGAAAACTACAACTTCATTGAAAGAAATCAAAGAAGACCTGAATAAATGGAAATTCATTGTGTGTGCATGGATTAGAAGAGTTAATACTGGTAAACTGAAATAGTCCTTACATGATCTACAGATTCTGTGCAATTCCTATCAGAGACCAAGCAGGCTTGCTTTTTTTCTTTCTTCTTTTTGACAGGTTGATTCTAACATTTATGTGGATATAAGTGACTCCAAATAGTTAAAAACAATCTTGAAAAAGAAGAAAGTTGGAATACTCCTACTTAGCAATATCAAATCTTTTTTTTTTTTTTAAGATTTTATTTATTTGACAGAGAGAAACACAGCCAGAGAGGGAACGCAAGCAGGGGGAGTGAGAGAGGGAGAAGCAGGCTTCCCGCCCAGCAGGGAGCCCGATGCGGGGCTCGATCCTGGGTGTCCGGGATCATGACCTGAGCCGAAGGCAGTCGCTTAACCAACTGAGCCACCCAGGCGCCTCAGCAATATCAAATCTTAATACACACAATAATCAAGACTATGCAGTACTAACATACGAATTGGACTCTACCTCACAGCATATACAAAAGTTAATTCAAATTTGATCAAAGATCTACAGTAAGAACATAAAAGTCTCAGGAGAAAACATAGATGTAGATCTTCATAACCACGGATTAGGCAGTGTTTTTTTAGTATGACACTAAAAACACAAGTGACAAAAGGAAATATCTAATTGAAGTTTATCAAAATTAAAATCTTTCATGCCTCAAAAGACACTAAGAAAATGAAAAGGGAGCCCACAGGTGGGAGAAAATCCTATATCTAATGAGGAATTTTTATCTAGAAGATATAAAGAACTCAGTGGTAGAAAGACAATCCAAGGGGTACTTAGCTGACTTAGTTGATGGGGTGTGCAATTCTTGGTCTTGGGGTTGTGAGCTCAAGCCCTACTTTGGGTGTGGAGATGACTTGAAAAAAATCAATAAAATTTTTGTAATAAGACGGTCCAATTTTTAAATGGGCAAAGGATTTGAATAGAAAATGCTCTAAAGAAATTATGCCAATGGCTAATAAGCACGTTAAAAGATTGTCAACATTATTAGTCATTGGGGAACTGTAGATCAAAACCACAATGAAATATCCCTTCATACACATTAGAATGGCTAAAACAAACATAATAAATAACAAGTGTTGGGGGAGGATATGTAGCAATTTAAAAACTCATATACTTCTGTTAGGATTGTAAAGTGGTATAGCCACTTCAGAAAACATTTTTTCAGTACTTCAAAATATAGAATTGCCATATAATCCTGCAATTTTACTGCTAGGTATATACCCAGGAGATATGAAAGCACATGTACACAGATGTTCTTAGTCACATTATTTGTAATGGGCAAAATGTGGAAACAACCCAGTGTCCATCAATTGGTGAATGGATAAGTGTGTTATATTCGTACAATGGAATATTATTCAGTAATTAAAAGAAGTGAAGTACTGACATGTGCTACAACCTGGATGAATCTCAAAAACATTATGCCGAGAAACTAGGCAAGGGGCGCCTAGGTGGCTCAGTTGGTTAAGCGACTGCCTTCAACTCGGGTCATAATCTTGGAGACCCGGGATTGAGCCCCACATCGGGCTCTCTGCTCAGTCGGAAGCCTGCTTCTCCCTCTCTCACTCCCCCTGCTTGTGTTCCATCTCTCGCTGCTGTGTTTCTCTCTGTCAAATAAATAAAACCTTTTAAAAAGAAAAGAAAAGAAAAGGAACCAGGCAAAAAGGGCCACATATATGATTCCATTTATAT
>PITA01016055.1:36402-48047 GCA_004023965.1 Spilogale gracilis | reverse complement strand
CATCGGGCTCCCTGCTCGGCGGGAAGCCTGCTTCTCCCTCTCTCAGTCCTGCTTGTGTTCCCCTCTCTGGCTGTGTTTCTCTCTGTCAAATAAATAAAATCTTTAAAAAAAAAAAAAAAAAAAAAAAAAAAAGAAATGCCATCTTTATTACACCCTCAATTCCCAGTTCTTTTTCTGGATTCTTCCTTCAATCTATTTGTTTATTCCTGTGCCAAAACAACAGTTTTAATTAACTTTGGTTTTATATAGTGTATTTGATATCTGACATATATCTGTTCTCTTATTTTCAAAATATTTTAAAATATTTTTCAGCGTTTTCTGTTTAAAATGATACTAGTTTTTTCTGCAAGTGAGTTTTAGAATCAGTTTATGCTGGGGCACCTGGGTGGCTCAGTCAGTTAAGCATTTGACTCTTGATCTCAACTCAGGTCTCTATCTCAGGGTCATGAGTTCAAGCCCATGCTGCCCATGGAGCCTACTTAAAAAAAAAAAAAAGAATCAGTTTGTGTTTCCACTCTCCCCACCCCATATTGGGAGTGGTTCTTACTGGAATTCTTGTGCATTCATAGATCAGTTTGGAATATTTTTCTGCACTTTATATATCTTTTTTTTAAAAGATTTTATTTATTTATTTGACAGAGAGAAACACTTTATATATCTTTGATTAAAATTTGATTTGATTTTTTTAAAACTTTATTTTTCTTTCAAGGTTTTTTTTTTTTTTTTTAAAGATTTATTTATTTATTTACTTGACAGAGAGAGAGATCACAAGTAGGCAGAGAGGTAGGCAGAGAGAGAGGAGGAAACAGGCTCCCCGCCAAGCAGAGAGCCTGATGCGGGCCTCAATCCCAGGACCCTGAGATCATGGCCGGAGCCGAAGGCAGAGGCCTCAACCCACTGAGCCACCCAGGCGCCTGGTTTGTTTGTTTTTTAAGATTTTATTTATTTTTGGGGTGCCTGGGTGGCTCAGTTGGTTAAGCGACTGCCTTCGGCTCGGGTCATGATCCTGGGGACCCAGGATCGAGCCCCACATCGGGCTCCCCGCTCGGCGGGAAGCCTGCTTCTCCCTCTCTCACTCCCCCTGCTTGTGTTCCCTCTCTGGCGGTGTTTCTCTCTGTCAAATAAATAAATAAAATCTTAAAAAAAAAAAAAAGAAAATATATCAGTATAGAAAATATGTAGGTTTTTGCTGATTGCCCTCCTGAGTTCTTCTGTTCGTTATTTCATAGCCTACTTTGGATTTTCTAAGTAGACAATGACATTATTTGCAAATAGCAGCAAACTCACTCCTTCTCCAAAATATAAACCTCTTTTTATTTTTTTTCTTAAATTATTTTGCTATAACCCCAAAAAGAATGTCAAATAGAAGATAAGGGTAGGCATCTTTCTGATTCTCATCAGGAAGGCTTCTGAAATGATACTGGAGGAAACACTCCCCTTAAACTGCTTTCTCTTGGCTACCTGGGAGAGGGCCCACTCCTTTTCTGTCCCCTTGTCCCCACATCCAGCTCTCAAATGATGGCATGCCTCAGGCCTTCTACTCTGTCTTCATGCCACACACACTCTTAGCGACCCATGCCCATCTCAGACTGGAGTCATCTCGTGCCAGCTTGTGATTTCTGTTACCTCCCATAAGCTGAGCAGTCAGAGATTGACATCTCTAGCCTGGGACTCTGTCCCCTCAGCTCTAGACTCATCCAAGAGCTCCTCTGGGATTTTTTCAAGTATTGCTAACTAACTCAGTGCCTCTGAAACAGAGTTCGTTACCAGCAAGCATTGAGGGAGACCCTTGGCTATAAAGCTCATAACCTGCTTTGGTGTTAAAAAATAGAAATAGAAGGGGGCACCTGGGTGGCTCAGTTGGTTAAGCGACTGCCTTCGGCTCAGGTCATGATCCCGGAGACCCAGGATCGAGTCCCACATCGGGCTCCTTACTCGGCGGGAAGCCTGCTTCTCCCTCTCTCATTCCCGCTGCTTGTGTTCCCTCTCTGGCTGTGTTTCTCTCTGTCAAATAAATAAAATCTTAAAAAAAAAAAAAAGAAATAGAAGAAAGGCTGCCTGCCCTGAGAGACACCCCCCCTTCCCCATTAGAAGGTCTTATTTCGTAACGAAGGCCCAAGCCAGCCACCCCACCCTAGTCCTACCTTAGTTTATGCCCTGGATATTGGCCACACAGCCTGTCTCTTGTACTATGAGCTCCTGCCACCCTTGGACACTTACCCTACGTACCATGTCCTGCCCTGCCAACACCCTCTGCTCCATCACTTGCTGTCCCTAGCGTGCATGTGGTCAGTTGCCCGAGCTGTTTCTAGTTGTTGCCCTCTCCCATCTGTGGGGGGCCTCTAGTGCCCTGTGAAGGACAAATCGAGGCTTAGGGGTTCCTCTGGGCTCACTCCATGTGGACGCAGGGTCATGAGGAAGTTGATTTCTACTTGCCTCTGTATGGGCAGGAAATATGAGCTATACAGCATGGACTGGGACCTGAAGGAGGAACTCAGGGACTGCCTGGTAGCTGCTGCGCCCTATGGGGGCCCCATTGGTATGTCACCCCTCTGCCACTGCATGTTCTGGGACAATGGGGTGAATTCGAGGTACATGATGCCTGGGGGCTATGCTGGTGGGTGGTCCCTGCTAACATGGCCGCCCCTGGTCCCCCTACTTCTCACTACCTGCTGAGATGCTTTAAATTTTGGTTCTCATGAAGCTTGCTTCATAGGGGGTGGGCCTGGGGAGCAGGACAGAAAATCTCCTCTTTAACTACAGCACTGTTGAGGAACCCGTGGCGGAAGGAGAAGACGGCCAGTATACGGCCAGTGCTTGAGATCTACTCGGCCTCCGGCCTGCCTCTGGCCAGTCTGCTGGTGAGTACTCCTGATCTGTGCTGGGGACTAGGCCGGGTCTGGGTCCCAGGACAGCCTCAGGAACCTCTCTCCCCTCTGCAGTGGAAGAGCGGGCCTGTGGTGTCCCTAGGCTGGTCAGCTGAGGAGGAGCTGCTCTGCGTGCAGGAAGACGGTGTGGTCCTGGTTTACGGGCTTCATGGTGACTTCCGGAGACACTTCAGCATGGGCAATGTAGGGGCCACAGGGGGCTGGGGAAAGGGATGGAGTCTGGGACTCTGGCTCCCTCATCCCATGCCCCCTCTCCCCAGGAGGTGCTTCAGAACCGGGTTCTAGATGCCCGGATCTTCCATACCGAGTTTGGTTCGGGGGTGGCCATCCTCACTGGGGCCCACCGTTTTACCCTCAGTGCCAATGTGGGTGATCTCAAGCTTCGCCGGATGCCCGAGGTGCCAGGTAAGCCCTGGCATCCCTGAGACAGCCCTTCGGTGCCTCCAGAGGTGCCTCCAGACCGGGGGGCAAGGAGAGGCAGAAGCCATGGGCTCTGGCTGTCCTGAGGTTGCCCCTCCCCTGGCCACAGGCCTGCAGAGCGCACCCTCATGCTGGACCACATTGTGCCAGGACCGAGTTGCACACATTCTTCTGGCTATGGGGCCTGATCTTTACCTCCTTGACCATGCAGCCTGCTCAGCAGTGGTGAGGGCCCTGAGCGGGAGGAAAATGGAAGAGGGGCGGGAGGCAGGGGTGGGAGGCAGTGAGAAGATACCTGGTGTCCTCCCTGGCCTGTCCCAGACGCCCCCTGGCCTGGCCCCTGGAGTGAGCAGCTTCCTGCAGATGGCCGTCTCCTTCACCTACCGACACCTGGCCCTCTTCACAGACACAGGCTACATCTGGATGGGGACAGCATCACTCAAGGTGTGATTCTGGGACAACGTGGGGGGTACCCTGCCTTGTCCAGGAAAGAGCTGTTAGCAGTAGGGAAAGGGCTTTTTAACCAGACTGGTGACTACCGGGCCAGGGCTGTGATCTTCCCTGCACCCTTTCAGGAGAAGCTGTGTGAGTTCAACTGCAACATCCGGGCCCCGCCGAAGCAAATGGTCTGGTGAGGATGGGAGTGTTATGCTGGGGGTGGGCACAGCCTTGTTTCCTGGGACACCTTGATTCATCCTGTCTACTGGCCATGCCCGCTGCAGCTTGCATCTTACCATCCCTGCCAGTACAGATGTGAGGGAAGCCCCTTGCCCCTGCGGGCCCCAGATGCCCCTGGGAGCTGACAGCACAGGGGGAGAGGCAGTACACATGTGCAGGGCTGTCCCAAGGCAAAGCAATGTAAGCAATGATGTGGAAAGGTAGGAGATGTGTCTTTGGGCCCAGTGTTCTATGTGTGTCCCAGATGTGCGTGTGGTGCTGCCCACAGGTGCAGCCGTCCTCGCAGCAAAGAGAGAGCTGTCGTGGTGGCCTGGGAGAGGCGGCTGATGGTGGTGGGCGACGCACCCGAGAGCATCCAGTATCCTTGGAGGGCTGCCTGTGGGGGAGGGAAGGGAAAGAAGGAGAGGAAGGTTCACCAGCCCTGCCCCATTTCCGGGTACTCTTGGGAACCTTGACCGAGCTCGGGTTTGTGCTGGATGAAGAATCCTACCTGGTGCCTGAGCTGGATGGGGTGCGCATCTTCTCTCGTAGCACCCATGAGTTCCTGCATGAGGTTCCAGGTGAGGTCCTCATGGTACCATGGGACCCAGGGCAGGATCAGGGCACTGAGGCAGTGCTGAGGATTTCCTGCCCTCCCAACACTCACCAACTCCCTCCCCTAGTGGCCAGTGAGGAGATCTTCAAAATTGCCTCGATGGCCCCTGGAGCACTATTGTTGGAGGCCCAGAAAGAGTATGAGGTAAAGCCCTAGGCTTCTCGCTGGGCCCCAGGATGCCCTTCTCCTTCCCCTTCCTAATTGGCTCAGCCCTATACCCCTGCCTGGCTGGGCATGATGGACTCACCTAGGTGTCACTTGTCGAGAAAGGGGTCCAGCAGGACACCAGGCTGGGGAGGGCCAGCTCAGGTAGACTGAAGTGACACAGTGTGTTCCGTGTGGTGATGGGGAGGTGCAGGGAACCCCTGTCCCCAGCCAAGGCACCGATCAGGGCTGTCATCAAGGCCCCTTGCTGGCTATTGTGGGCGGATATGGCGGGGGATGTATGGGTACCTTGGGTGGACTGTGGGCTCAGGGAGTTTGTGCTTTGGTCTCTACAGCTCCTCCATATCAGCCCATTTGAATCAGAGCCCAGAGGGGTGTGGGGGCCAGACATGGGAGTGTTCTTTATCATGGTACCCCATGCCTGGCACCCTTCCTCCATCCCCCAGAAAGAGAGCCAGAAGGCAGATGAGTACCTTCGGGAGATCCAGGAGCTGGGGCAGCTGACCCAGGCAGTGCAGCAGTGCATCGAGGCTGCAGGACACGAGCACCGGCCGGACATGCAGAAGAGTCTGCTCAGGGTTGGCCTGGCTGGTGGGGCTGGGGCAGGGGGCTGCTGGGCAAGGCGGGGAGGTGCCCTAGCGGGAACAGTGAAGCAGCAGGTAAGATCTCCCCTGTCACCCTCTGGCTCTTCTCAGGCAGCCTCCTTTGGAAAGTGTTTCCTCGACAGATTTCCACCTGATAGCTTTGTGCGCATGTGTCAGGACCTGCGTGTGCTCAATGCCATCCGGGACTACCACATCGGGATCCCCCTCACTTACAGCCAGTATCCTCAAGCAAGCTGCTGTGATGTTTGCAGCCAGTGGTGGGGTGGGGCAGGGAAGGGGCTGAAGATACTGCCTGCAAGTCCTTGGCAAATGGGGCTCGTACCCCAGCTGGATCCTTAACCGAGTAAAATACAGATACAAGCAGCTCACCGTCCAGGTGCTGCTGGACAGGTAAAGGAAGCCCAGGGTTCTGGCAGGAGGGCTGTGTGTGGGCAGAGCTTACAGCCCCTGGTGGGTTCTTGTGGTCACTGTTCCTCACCCAGTTCTCTGGGAGCTGGAAGGCCTGAGTTATGGGCTGGGGCCACTCTGCCCTCTCTTTCTATCCCACCTCACCCCTGTACCCTTTATCCCCTTGCCTGCCAGGCTTGTGTTGCGGAGACTTTACCCTCTGGCGATCCAGATCTGTGAATACCTGCGCCTTCCCGAAGTGCAGGGCGTCAGCAGGATCCTGGCCCACTGGGCCTGCTACAAAGTAAGGACATAGGGTGGGCTTCAAAGTCATTCACAGGATTCTAGGCCGCGGTGAGATGTGGGAAATATGAAGTGAAAGAGCTAAAGCGGGAGGTCCTGATCCAGGGCCAGTGGGGGCATTGTGGGGGGCGGCGAAGGATGAGATCCAGCTGTGTGTGACAACCCTCCTCTGTCGGCAGGTGCAACAGAAGGATGTGTCTGATGAGGATGTAGCTCGGGCCATTAACCAGAAGCTGGGGGACACCCCAGGCGTCTCTTACTCTGACATTGCTGCACGGGCCTATGGCTGTGGCCGCACAGAGTTGGCCATCAAGGTGTGGGCGCCCAGCCCTCCCCAGGTGCTCTGACGTTGATATTAGAGGCTCCCAGGCCAGCTCCTTCTCTCTGTGCCTTTCTCCTCACCCCACAGCTGCTGGAGTATGAGCCACGCTCTGGGGAGCAGGTACCCCTTCTGCTAAAGATGAAGAGAAGCAAATTGGCACTGAGCAAGGCCATCGAGAGTGGGGACACTGATCTGGGTGAGCAGGGTTTGAGGGAGGGAGGACAAGGCTGGGGCCCCTCGGCTAAGCACGGGGCCGGGCGGGGGTCCCCACACCACCTTCTCGTTCCCTAGTGTTCACAGTGTTGTTGCACCTGAAGAATGAGCTAAACCGAGGAGATTTTTTCATGACTCTTCGGAACCAGCCCATGGCCCTGAGTTTATACCGACAGGTGTGTGCCCTGGGCAGGGAGGGCTGGAGCCCCCGAGCCCCTGAGCTCGCCTTGCTGACTGTCTGTCCATGGCCCCAGTTCTGTAAGCACCAGGAGCTAGAGACACTGAAGGACCTTTACAATCAGGATGACAACCACCAGGAGCTGGGCAGCTTCCACATTCGAGCCAGCTATGCTGCGGAGGAGGTCCGACGGCCCCAGAGTGGGTGGGGCTGTGGGTTGGTTGGGCTCCTTTGGCAAGCATCTGGGCCTCCTGTTCAGTACACACCCCATCTGGTCCTCACTGTTGTGGGATAGCGTGAGAGGATAAGAGGCCAAGATGGTGGTCAGTCCCAGAGGAGCTAGCCTCCCTGCTAGGGACACTGAGGTGGTGCACCCACCGGGTAAGGCTGTCCTGGCCACCCTGGGCACGGGGACCAGGGAGAGAAGTGTAGCCTGAACGGGGAAGGCTGATTTCCTTGGTGCCGTGAGCTCAGGCTTCCCTGCTTTCCCCTGTAGCGTATTGAGGGGCGCGTTGCAGCTCTGCAGACAGCAGCTGATGCCTTCTACAAGGCCAAGAACGAGTTCGCAGCCAAGGTTTGCCTTACTCTTCTGAGAACCTCCTCTGCTTGCGATCTTGGTCTTGCCTCCTTATCCTTGTTGGCCCCATCTAGCCCTATCTGGCCTCATCTCCACCCCAGGCCACGGAGGATCAAATGCGGCTCCTACGGCTGCAGCGGCGCCTGGAAGATGAGCTGGGAGGCCACTTCGTGGACCTGTCTCTGCACGACACGGTCACCACGCTCGTCCTCGGTGGCCACAGCAAGCGTGCGGAGCAGCTGGCACGTGACTTCCGCATTCCAGACAAGAGGTAGGTGAGGCCCGGGCTGCAGGAAGGTCCTGGGACCACCTGCCCGTCCCACAACACCTGCGAGCCCGGCTTCCTTGCAGGCTCTGGTGGCTGAAGCTGACCGCCCTGGCAGATCTGGAAGACTGGGAGGAGCTAGAGAAGTTTTCTAAGAGCAAGAAATCACCCATTGGCTACCTGGTGAGGCAGGGGCCCTGTGTCTTCCCCATGTGCAGGGGCTGTAGTCCTGGGGAGGGGATGAGACCCAGAACCAAGCAGATGGCCTGGTCCTGCATCTATTCAGCCCTCCCACATAGTTAGTGGGTGCTTCCCCTGTCCACACACTCGTAGGCCAGGTCTATGGGCGACTGGGTCCGAGTTCGCCCAAAGATGTTGGCCAGAGAGGGAATGAGCTGCTTTCCCCAAGGAGGCCCACAGTGGGCACCATGTGCCTAAGGGAAAGTCTTGTGTGAGTAGGGGGTGGAGGGGCACTGGGAGGGCATGTCCGGGTGGCAGTGGAGGAGACAGAGGGGGTTTGTTTTCTGGGTCAGGTGGTTCAGTGGTGTGCCAGGTGGGTGGGATAAGGGCAGCTGTGAGAGAAAACACAGGCCCTGAGAAGGCAAGGGACTCCTATTGCAAGAGAGTAGTCGTGGATGGTGGAGTGTCCGCATGGACACAAACCGGTCTCAAGGCTCCAACAGATCTGTGGTTTAATTCCCGCCCTGAGACTGCTGCTGAGACTGCTGCGATCATGACTGCTGTGTGGCTGTCAGGGCAGGGGTGGGTCGGGATTGTGTACACTGAACAGTGTATCAAATACACAGCGACCTTGCATCCACTGGGCTTCTGCTAATAAGAGAGAGGACAGGAAGGCTCTGCCTTATCTTCTCCTTTTCTCCACCTTCTCCTAAGCCCTTTGTTGAGACCTGCATGAAGCAACACAACAAATATGAGGCCAAGAAGTATGCTTCCCGTGTGGGTCCTGAGCAGAAGGTCAAGGCCTTGCTTCTTGTTGGGTGCGTTGGCCAAGAGCCCTGTGGGTGCTGGGTAGCTGAGCTTGGGGGCTGATGAGGGGCACGGTTTGTGCTCTTGGGCAGCCTGATAACATCTCCCTCCTGCTTAAACCATAGGGATGTGGCTCAGGCTGCAGATGTGGCCATCGAGCACCGGAACGAAGCAGAGCTGACCCTTGTATTGTCCCACTGCACTGGAGCCACAGACGCGGCCACGGCCGACAAGATTCAGCGGGCTAGGGCACAAGCCCAGAAGAAGTGAGGGACTCACTCTGCACGTCTCCCTGAGCTCTAGGCTTGGCAGAAGTGGCACTGCTTATCCAGCTTCTTCAGAGCTGAGCTAAGCTGAGGAGCTGGGGTAGGGTGGGAGCTGGGGGTCTGATTGTAAATAAAGTTGGGACATTTTAGAACACTTGTCTCATGCAGTCCAGCCTAAGCAAAAGAATGCTGGAGGCAGAACCATCCAGAGATTTCAGCAAAATTCCATGGGTTTGATTGTGTTGGGGCTGGAGAGGGAGCTCATCAGCGATACTTGCAAGACTTGCCCCTCTCCACAGTTATGGGAGGAAGCCCTGTAGCCAATAATCTCATAGCCCCAGGTTGCTATGCAGAACTCCAGCAACAGCCCGTCAAGAGCCAATCTGAAAAGCGTTATAGATGTACACACAAGAACCTTGCTGAACACTTAACCATTGTTATTTTATTTATTCCACAAGACAGCCCTGTGTGATAGATAACATCACCCCATTTTACAGAAGAGGAGATTGAGGACTGAGGAGGTGTGGTAACAGTGAGTATGTGGCAAAATCGGGATTTGAAACCCAACTGTGCTTGTGGAAGTGTTAGAGCTCCTCCTCAGCTATTGTGGTGACAGAAGAGGGACGACTGAAATTGGGCCCTCTGAGCAGAAGAGCCTGAGGCAAGGCCCCCGTTCTCACTACAGTAAGGTGTGGAGGACCAGCATGTTGGAGGGTTAGAGGAGGAACCTTCACAAACCATGTCCACCTGACAGTGGTGAGCAACTCTGTGTGGTCTCAGGGCTGAAGAGAAAAGGAGGATGGAACGTCTCAATTTTGCCAAGGAAGAACTACAGACTGGAGACCCCTGGCTCTGCCTTACTCCGAAGAGAGGCTCCATCCCCCGTCAGCACCAGTGCCTTCTTGGCCCTGCAGACCCCACCTCCGGCCAGAGCATGCACTCTGGTTATGTGGGCTTCATGGCTCAGTGTCCCCACCCAACACCAAGGGCATTTCCTTTTCCTCTTATTGCGCCCTGAGTTTAGAAAGAGGACAAAGGAGGAAACCAAAGCCCAGAGGGACGGTAGGCCTCCCCGGAGCTTCTGGCTTTCCCTTCGTAATGCCTCTAGAGTTGACTTGAAATGAGTGCTTGAAAAGAGTGAGAGGCCCGGTGCCTGGTAAGCTGTTTATTTTTCTTCTTCATCCACCTGATTAGTAACTTTGAATTTACAACTTTGAATATCTTCTAAGGAGATATAGGTCACATTATAAAACAGCCATTTATTATGCTCACCTCTTACTACCTAGGTCAGGAATCTGGACAGGATAAAACAGTGGTTTGTTTCTGCTGCACAGTGTCTGGGACATCAGCTAGAAGATTCAAAGGTTGGGGGGGTGACTTGATAGCTGAGGGCCGAAATCATCTGAACGAGTGGCAAGTCACAAATCTGGCAGCTGAAGCTGGTTGTTGGCTAGAACCTTCGCTGGGACTGTTGGCCAGGACACCTACAACAGCAGAGCTCGTTACATGGCGGCCAGGTTCCAAGGGCAGCATCCCAAGAGAGCAGGCAAAGCTGTACTGCCTTCCCTAACCTCGTTTTGGAAGTCACACAGGGCCGCTCAGTACCTGCCACATTCTGTTGGTCAGGGCAGTCCCACACCATTTCAAGTGGTGATCAACCCCATCTCTTGGTATGGGAGAGGCGAAGCTCTGGAGGAGTGTGTAGAACTGGCAGTGTGACCAGTTTCTGGTCACAGCCCATCAGCCTTTGATCCCAGAATCAGCAGGTCTCTAGGGAGAGGAAGAGAGATCCCAATACTAGGCTCCTTGTTTGGGGCTCTTTTCTTCCCCAACCTTGGTTTCACAGTTCCTCACTGCCCTGGCAGCTCTTTGATGCCTTTCAAAAATGTTGTCTCCAGTTTTTCTAGCTGTTCTCAGTGAAGAGGGTTAGGACTATACAACCCAATGTGGCCTCTCTGGAAAGGCGGCCCTGAGCACTGCTTTGAGAATGTACACACTAAAAAGTCTGCACCCCCAAAGTCACATGCCCCATCTGTGCTCCTGCAATGTGCAAACATTAAGCATTGGACATAGGAAGCTTTAGAAATACGTGAGAAAAAACAATGATGACATACAAATAAGTGATTACGACTTCATAAAAAGTGTGTATGCAGGTGGAGAAGCACCAGGGTGGTCCAATGGAAGAGTTGTCTGAAGATTAAAGGCAATTTGGTATACTTTTTGTAAAGTTAAACCCTGCCCCCCCCGCAACATTTTATCATGAGAACTTTCAGACATACAACTAACTTGAAAGAATTTTTTAGTGAACACCTGTATACCCACTGCCTGGATTCTGCCGTTTGCATTTTACTATACTTTATCACACATCTCTCCATCCCTCTATCCATCTTACTTATCCACCTTATGTTCGGTGCACTTCAAACTAAGTTGCAGTCCTTACTAACACTTCCCTCTAAGTAGTTAAGAATTTCAGTGACTAAAGCCCAGGATAAGGATTTTGGGACTGGGGGCAGAAAATCTGGGAACCTTTCTTCTAGTGTGGGATAGTGGTAGCAGCCTGAGAGTGAGATTCAGTCAAAGGCCTTCTTAAGGGCGCCTCGGTGGCTCAGTGGGTTAAAGCCTCTGCCTTCGGCTCAGGTCATGATCCCAGGGTCCTGGGATGGAGGCCTGCATCGGGCTCTCTGCTCGACAGGGAGCCTGTTTCCTCTGCTTTCTCTGCCTCCCTGTCTGCCTACTTGTGATCTCTCTCTCTGTCAAATAAATAAATAAAATCTTAAAAAAAAAAAAAACAAAAAA